>OZ024892.1:3565865-3575865 GCA_964017195.1 Siderastrea radians | reverse complement strand
ATTGAGTGCTTCTTGATACACGGTTTTGGCGTTGTCAAAGACAGAACACTTCTTACGGCGAATGCGATGGAAAGCCTATCATTTTCTTAACCCCACGGAATCATCAGCTAAAGAAACCTACGGATTCAAATCACGGAACTCACCACCGAGAATTAACGAACTGATACCCTTCGAAGACGGCATGTTAGACCTCATTCAAAATATTGAGTTCAAGGACGTAAAATGCAATTTCCAAAATCAAATGAACAGCGACATCAAGAATAAAATCAAGAAACCGAACAGCCTCTTAATTCCAGCAGATAAAACCACCAATTATTATACAATGAATCCAGCCTCATACGACAAGTTGATCAAAGAAAATGTAACGAAAACCTACAAGAAGTCAAGCGATAGTGTTGCAGAAAAATTAGACGGGCAGTCAGCCAGCATAGCTAAACGGCTCAAATTAAGCGACCGAATTGAAAAACTAGCAAAGAAAGATGCATTTATCACCTTGAAAGATCACAAACCTGGATTCAACGACCACCCGACGTGCCGCCTTATCAACCCTTCCAAGTCCGAAATCGGTGTAGTTAGCAAGCATATCCTTGATGAAATTAACTCCGCCATCATCCGCAGCACACAAATCAACCAGTGGAAGAACACGTCCAGCGTCTTATCATGGTTCAACAGCTTAGAGAATAAAGAGACACTCTCATTCATATGTTTCGACGTATGTGAATTCTATCCTTCAATCAATGAGAAGTTGCTCTCAAAGGCTCTTGACTTTGCCAGCAAGTACCGACCCATCAGTAGACATGAGCGCGACATCATCTTACACGCAAAACGCTCGCTGTTGTTCAGCAATGATTCCACATGGGAGAAAAAATCTTCAAATGATCTTTTCGATGTCACCATGGGTTCTTTCGACGGTGCTGAAACGTGTGAATTAGTCGGCTGCTACTTGTTATCCCTTCTCACGGAGAAGTATGGCCAAAACATCGGCCTCTATCGCGACGACGGTCTTGCGGCTTTTGACAAAACGCCACAAGAAATTGAAAAGATCAAAAAAGAACTGTGCAAAATTTTCCGCGAGAATGGCCTAAAGATAACAATAGAAGCAAACAAAACCATCGTAAATTTCCTAGACGTCACGCTTGACCTGCAAAGTGGCAAGCACTATCCATTCACAAAGGAAGGTAATGTCCCATTGTCGTACACAAGAAATCCAATCATCCACCATCCATCCTAAAAAACATCCCGGATTCTATCAACAGGCGGCTTTCTGAAATATCTTCAGACCGTGAATGCTTTGACAACGCCAAAACCGTGTATCAAGAAGCACTCAATAAAAGTGGCTACAATTACAACCACTAGGTGAAATGCCTAATTTAAGTAGAGTTTAAGCAATACTAAACGGGCATTAAATCTAAAGATCAATTTAATGTAGGGTTAGGCGACGTAAATATGACTTAAACAAGACTTTATATTTAAGTATTGTTTAAGATGTTCCAAAATGCATGTTAAATTTGTTTCATGATTTAAGCTATGTTTAATAAATGTTTAATGAATATAAAATAACGTGAAAGATTTACCTTTAGTTTAAGAAGACTTAAACACGACATTAAATCTGTTAGAAGATTTAGGCAAATTTAGGTTTACCTTAAATAAGATTAAATCAGATTAATGATTTAAGGCTATTTTAAGCCACATTTAACGTAACACGAAATCTCTCACAGGATTTAAACTTAGTTTAAAACAACATTAAATCAATGTAGAGATTTAGGATCGTTTTAAGTCTAGGTAAACATAACATTAACCCTTTCACTGCTCATTTTTTACCGTTAAGCGGTCTTTTGAGTGCTATGTTGCCAAAGACCATAATTTAAACTTTGCTACAAAAACGTTTCTTTACAATTAAGCTAGATTTTAAACCAGACTCTGTTGTAAATTGTAAAATATTTTGTTTTAGCGCGTGCGCATAGGCCAAAATTTGGACTTTTTTGCAGATTCATTCCCAATTTTTTCTTGCTTCTTTTCCTTCCCTTTTTCTCTCCCTTTCTTTTTTCTTTATCTTCTACCTTTTACCCCCTTCCTATCCACTAGAAAAGTTTTGGCCTCAACCCTTCAAAAAACCTGGAAAGGGAACGTTGATTAACTAGAGGTGACTTGGCCTATTTTACCACCAATTTCCAATCTTAAAACAAACACAGCAATTTTAAAACAATTTCCATTAAACAAACACAGCATGAATTCATGGATTTACGATTGTTTATACGATTGTTCACGCGTAAATATACGTATATAAAAGGCCTTTTCTTTACGCATTGGTTCCATGGTGCGTAAAGACGTGTAAATTCACAGAACGCGTGAAGGCTACGTAAAGGGCAATAAAGATACGTAAAGCACAAAAATGAAGATGGGTGTGACTAGCGGTTATTACTTGTGCAAATGGAGAGCGAAATGAAATTTTTACGTCTCATCATTCATTCCAGATTTCCCCGCTGTATTTTGTCTGACATTGCTGTCAATACATCATGGTTCTTTAACGCCGTTCAGCGAATCTTTGCGCACTGTTATTTATGCTTTTTACTATTCTATATCCTTCTTTGCGCGCGATACATTTTCTAATTGACTGGTTATTGTTTGCAGAAGACAGGCAAATATGAAATATAAGGTGATTTTCCCGTTGTGTTTTGAACGGCTTTGCTGAATAAAATTTACGCCTCTTTTCAGCCCATTACGCATCTTTAACCACCGTTCTTTTTGCTCTTTATGATTTTTACCCTTGATTACGCGCAAATTTTCCATTAATTTACAGATTATTAATATACAGAGAGAAATGAAATATCTGTGCCCATGACAACTGTCATAACATTTAATAAAATCATGACGGAAAGTGACTTGTCAGAGAGAAGTTAGCAAAAACTCATGCACTGGGCTGTTGATTTGTCAACCTTTCATATTTAATCATGTCATTTTATAAGCAATGACTGAAGGAATGTTAATCTCATCGTAAGGCAGTTGATGATGGATCTGATAACAGAAAGCGTCTTAGTGTAAACTTCAATTCATCTTTTCACGTAGCTTTTCACCCTCCGGCGAAATTAAAACACTGGCTTCTTGCTTAACCTCGTCAAAAAGGAAAAAACTTGGGTGAAAAAGAAAAAAAATGGGTGGAAACTGTTGTAGAAAAAATTATCTATCCCCAAAGCGGAGCTCTAGGGGAACTGGAAACGAGATGAGGCGGCGGATTTGATCAGCGGTTTCCGTGCTGGCGTCACTTTCTGGCGTCCATTTTGAAATGACACGAAAATGTGATATTTCTTCAACGTCTTTGAAAGGTAAAAACGAGAATTTGCTCCATTTTTTATCTGGAATAGTGTTATTTTGTAAAATACTAGTGATATGTGAACCGCTGGTGATCCCACAAAGCTTCGTAGAGAGTTTTAAAACCACCTCTATCGCGCACAAATGCAAAATCGTCGTGAATCGTGGATTCAAACTGGACTTAAACTTGAAGCACGGTTCGATGAGGCTTGTGAAGCTAAGTTTTCTTCTCCTATTCTGGATTGGATCTCTCCATTCACGGAAATACAGAAAACAGAGGTAAGCCGTCTTTCTTTTAGTCTCCATGCAGATGATGTGCAGTAACTTATAATGTAGGTTTTCAGTATTGTTTGCGAACACGTGCACTCAAAGAGGACCGACATTGTAATTTTTTAACTAAGAAAAATATTGGAAAGTACATTTTATAGTTAGTTTTTGACATGGGATTGCCTTCATCAAATCTACTTTGTTGAAGATTTAACTGTTAGAGAAAGGTTTGCAAATAAATATAGGGGCTGATAACATGAGCAAGGAATTATATTTTGAAACTACTAAAAGTGAGGTAGTTTATGTGGGCCTTCTGTGAACAGACTTGCCAGGATCTTGGCAGATCAAGCCATCCCTGTTAACGAGGCCTGGCCTGGTTAGCAGGGCTAAACAGGGTATATGGCAATACCGAAACATCCCTATTAACATGGAATATTGTGAAGGGTATTTACGCCTGAGTTCAATATTAAAACAAAATCAGTTCAATGGTTTTCTGTTTGGTCCTTGTGGCTCTAAATGGTGCATTTTGTACAGTTTGAAGGGTTTTGCAAATCATTCTACTGTACATAATAAGAGAAAAACAAGCAAGGAACACTGCATTTCAAACTGGCCCAGAAATTCTCATCGCTCAACTTCTCAACCACAAAGGCAAGCTCAGTGGTTAAAGATCCTTCTTGTGCCATTCAATTGTACATTTGTCAAAAAATGTGTGACATGAGCTGCTGAGTATGTTTATTTTAAACTTAAAGGTAAGCATTCTTTGCAATATTTCATGTTGATAGGGACATTTCAATAATATCCAGGGCTATACATTACATTTTGAAACTGCATACTACTGGCCACATAGTTTGTGTGGGAAGCATGTGGACTGTTAAACATACCAAAAGTAAAATTGGGCCAAGCAATTATATGGGAAAATCTCAGCCCAGTTTGCCAGGATCTCAGCAATGTGATGCCAGAACCCCAGCTAGCCAGGCTGAAAGTTTTCCATGTAAACTGTGTTTACTAGGCCAGGGTGACTTGCATCATGTACATGGAATGCCAGGCTGAACAGTCATCTTGGCCTGAACCAGTCTGGCTAATCATGGGCCAGCCCAGCGCATGTAATTGGCCCTAAATACTGGGTTTTCAAGGAAAAGAAATGATATTATTGAAAGTACAGGTGTACCAGATGAGCAAACATCCCTAATTTGCCAAAAAAGTTACCAGTTTGCATGTACTTTTGTGTTTCACCCTTTGCTTGTTTGTCTTCCTGTTGTTGCAGTCTTATCAGCCCTTACTCAAACATTAAACCAGTAACTTAAATACAACTTAATACATCACCTGGAAACAGCATGCCCTGAGGGCTACTCTTTCAAGAGGAAAAAATGATTTTATATGTTGGACATCTTGCTCCATAATGTCAAGTCACACCCTGCAGAGTCACTCCCTCACAACATTTAACATCAATAAATTGTATGAACATAGATTATGTGCAACTGCTGTTGTGTTTTGTTATATAGGCAAGAGTGTTTTAGTGGAAAATAGACCACACATAAAGTTCATACGAAACTACATCCGGGACTTGAGTGGGGTATTTTCCATATCCTCACTAGTGAGGATATCGATGATGTCATTTCCCGCTCTTGCACTGTTGTTTGTGCAAAAACACTCTTGTCCGTGTAATAAAAAGAAAATTACACGATGGCTTGAAGGTATAAATTTTATTTTTTCGTGGTAAAAACAATATTCTACTCACTCACTGCGCTCACTTGTAAAATAGTGTTTTTACCACTCGAAAATAAAATTCATATCTTCGCGCCGCCATGCAATATCTCAATTTATTATATAGACAGGAGTGTTTTAGTGGAAAATAGACCACTTGTAAAGTTCATACGAAACTACATCCGGGACTTGAGTGGCGTATTTTCCATATCCTCACTAGTGAGGATATCGATGATGTCATTTCCTGCTTTAACATCGTTGTTTGTGCAAAAATCCTCTTGTCTATGTAATAAAAAGAAAGTTACACTGTGGCTTGAAGATATGAATTTGTATTTTCTCGCGGTAAAAAACAATATTTTACTCACTTGATGCACTCGTTCGTAAAATATTGTTTTTACCACTCGAAACTAAAATTCATATCTTTGCGCCGCCATGTAATATCTCGATTTATTATATAGACAAGAGTGTTTTAGTGGAAAATAGACCACTCGTAAAGTTCATACGAAACTACATCCGGGACTTGAGTGGCGTATTTTCCATATCCTCACTAGTGAGGATATCGATGACGTCATTTCCCGCTTTAACATCGTTGTTTGTGCAAACATCCTCTTGTCTATATAATAAAAAGAAAGTTACACTGTGGCTTGAAGATATGAATTTGTATTTTCTGGCGGTAAAAAACAATATTTTACTCACTCGATGCACTCGTTCGTAAAATATTGTTTTTACCACTCGAAACTAAAATTCATATCTTCGCGCCGCCATGTAATATCTCAATTTATTATATAGACAAGAGTGTTTTAGTGGAAAATAGACCACTCATAAAGTTCATACGAAACTACATCCGGGACTTGAGTGGCATATTTTCCATATCCTCACTAGTGAGGATATCGATGACATCATTTCCCGCTCTTGCACTGTTGTTTGTGCAAAAACACAAATGTCCGTGTAATAAAAAGAAAATTACACGATGGCTTGAAGGTATAAATTTTATTTTTTCGTGGTAAAAACAATATTCTACTCACTCGCTGCGCTCACTTGTAAAATAGTGTTTTTACCACTCGAAAATAAAATTCATATCTTCGCGCCGCCATGCAATATCTCAATTTATTATATAGACAGGAGTGTTTTAGTGGAAAATAGACCACTTGTAAAGTTCATACGAAACTACATCCGGGACTTGAGTGGCGTATTTTCCATATCTTCACTAGTGAGGATATCGATGATGTCATTTCCTGCTTTAACATCGTTGTTTGTGCAAAAATCCTCTTGTCTATATAATAAAAAGGAAGTTACACTGTGGCTTGAAGATATGAATTTGTATTTTCTGGCGGTAAAAAACAATATTTTACTCACTCGATGCACTCGTTCGTAAAATATTGTTTTTACCACTTGAAAATAAAATTCATATCTTCGTGCCACCATGTAATATCCTCTGTATATCATCAAAGCCTGGGGGAGGGGGGGGGGGTACTTGGGTCAATTTTTGCTGGCTATGTGCCGATGGCCTCTCCAAACCCCTACCCCATTATAGTGTATTCTCTAGCCAATTTATTGTAGACCCCGTGTTAGTCACTTTTGGGGAAATATACCCCAAATCCCTACTTGCCGGAATTTACTTAGCCCTGAAATCCCACAAATGTGCGACCCCATTCTAGTAACTCTACTAGCTCCTATTGAAAATGCAACCCCATTATAGTCAATCCAGTCGTGAAAATGCGACCCCATCCAGCGGCACATCCCCATTAGCCTATTACTAGGAAGTACCCTCCCCCCCACCTGGTATCAAAGTTTACGGTACATGGAATCGTACTTTTAAAGTAGGCCACATGATGACTTAAAGTAAATAAATTAACAGTGCATTCCATATCTGGTATTTGTCTTTTTTGTTAAGTTTTCAAACTAATAACAGAACGCTTTAAATGAAGTGTAAAGGCCAGAAACAATTTCAATTGATTAATTTAACTCAATTGGCTTAACAAAATATCCTAGCAAGTCCTATGGATACTTGCAATTATTGATAATTATTAATAGTCATCAAAAACTGCCACACATTCTGCTATGTTTTGAATTGACCAATAATTTGGGAGCTTTCTTGATTGTTGTTTTGTTACTGTATTAAATTCCTAGATGTCGGTGAGCTCACATTAAGCCAACCGTGATTGCTGAACAGTTGAAACATGACCATATATTCACTGATTTCTAGTTACTTGTACATGTTAGTACAGTCGTAGTGTTTGGGGCAGAGAAACTTTGAAGGAACAAAGTCTTGTGTCATGGCATTTAAATTAATTTTTGTGTAGCCAGTACATTTATTTATTAAATTATGAACCTGGCCGTAACTTAATTTACAACATTTAACTTCCATTATTTTTGAAAACTTTGTGAAGAGTGGTCGTATGGAAAATAACCTTGGGCATGTCGCAATGCCATGGTAGTGAAACTTGCATGTCTCAGTGATCCCAAGAGCTGGCTTGCTGGGGCCTTGGCCCCTGCTATATTCAGTCATGTGCGAGTGGTCGAAATTAGAGAGGCTGAACAAAGTACTGCCTCAGGCCCTCCAGGATGGGTTTAAGTATGGGACCATAGAAACCGGTCTTGGTTATGAAAATCAGAAACATTCTCATTTGTAGTGTTAGGGCCTTACTTTAAACCACCAAAACCCATATATAAACCTCTATAATTCGAGCATTAATTTTTGGTTATGGTGAACACAACACTGGTCAAGCATCACACATGCTATACATGTACTTCTACTGCTTGTGCCACCTATGGTATGAATAGGGTCACGACACATAGTTTATCCTGATTCTTACATAACTTCTACTCTGTACTTGTGTTATTTACTGATACACACTCAAAATGAGCTTGTCTCCAACCTCCCCATGTAAATTTAACCTGCACTTTCAAAAAATTTGTCTTTTTTACACCCATTTGTATGTAATTTTTTTACATGAGTGTTTGTTGCTAAAAAATTGTGCTCAACATGGCGTCATTACACACAGGAAACCCTCATGTAGTGCTGCAATTCCCGTGTCCTGTACTGTTCAAAACTTAGATAAAATGCACTTTTATTGACTAGTTAATTGATACTGTCGTGTAGGATAGTAAGTTTATCTACCAATGTGCGTTGCTAACCTTGCTGTCCATTTTGGTTTCTATTGTGCAGTGAACTTTTTACTTTCCCTGACATGCTATTAAATGACGATTTAACTACAATGTATGATTTTATGAATAGCTTAGGTCCATTTTCCATGAATTCTCAAAAATAAGGTTACCCATTGTTCTGTGATGGGAAAAAAAGAAAGTTCTGTGATGGGGTTGAGTCACCAATGTTATTCACATATACCAGTTTGGCTTTAAAAAGCGTCCACAGTAACTGCACATTTTAACTGTTACCTGGGTCAGTATCCATAGGAATTATTTGTATTTGTAGAGTAAATTTAATACTATCCTTTCATTCATTCCAACAGATCAGTCGCATGTGTACATAATATGAAGTGGATCAACAAGTTCAATCCCCATCAAGACAGGCTTAAAGAAGTCCTTATTGCAGATCAGAAACACTCCCAGTTATCATAGTCACTGTAAATCTGGATAAGTCAACTAGAAACAAAAATCAAAAAGGGGAAAAATTTGCTTTGAAACAATGTCCTTTGTACAGAGTCTAATGTTTTGCTTTTGGATGAACTACATTGTAAAGATTGGAGGAAAGAGGAATCTGTCCTGGATAACATTGTAGCAATGCCTATAAGCAACTAATGAACTTAAGTGCTTATGTACTCATTCATTAGCATCCAAACAAAACGGCTTGTACAGTGGAACTGTGGTGCAGGTACTAGTCATCTGAAAGAGCATCTATTCTAGTACCGGTTTCATTAAGTGATTTTTTTTTTGCTAAGGTCAGACTTTCATTCATACCACCCAGGGCAAAAATTCTCTTTTCTTCGTGTCTCTCAGGTCAGCGAATTTGTAGGAAAAGAGAACAGTCCCAGTGAAGATGCGTTTGAACTTTCATTTGAATATAAGATGTGAAATATAAGGAGTTTTTTTGAAAAGAAATTCAAGGATCAAAAAAGTATAATGGTGCAGTTTAAGAAAATTAAAGATAGAATGTATTGATTATAAACAAGAAATGAAGTGTATTTTATCACTTATTTATTTTATACTTAAATGGGGCAAGGAGGAAGCTAAGCAAATTGACAATAAAGATTTGTTAGTAAACGGTACTTTGTTTACTCACTTTATTCACTTCAGTGATTTGAGGTCCTTGTTTCAGACACATTTTGGTCAGTTTAAGTCTAGGTTTTAATGTCTGGAACACATGTTTCGTGTCGTTTGATATAGCTCTTAAACGTGACTGAAACTAATATTTAACTAGAAAAACGTGACCTTTAATGACTATTAAACGACACTAAACATCTGTTTCGGGTGTATTAAACTAGGACTTAAACCTACAACCAAGTTTAATTTTGGCTTAAACCCACCTTAACATAACTTAAGGTTCATGTCTAATGCAGGTTTAAGTTCTAATTAAACATGCCTGAAACATATATTTAAAATACCTTTAATGTCTCTATTAAACGACACTAAACATTTGTTTTGGTTACATTTAATTAGGACTTAAACCTACAACCAAGTTTAATTTTGGCTTAAACCCACCTTAAAATAACTTAAGGTTCATGTCTAATGCAGGTTTAAGTTCTAATTAAACATGCCT
>OZ024892.1:3303365-3563365 GCA_964017195.1 Siderastrea radians | reverse complement strand
CATCTTTTGTTATTTATTTTTATAGCAGCATATTTCCGGTCTTTTGTTATATTTTTGCCTTGTATCGTTCATTTATCTAGTGTTGTACCTGTATCTACACCTTGTAATTACGTTTAATTGTTAGTATTGTTTATTTTTCCTTTTTTCGTTATATAATCGTTGTACTACATTGTTTTTATATTTGAATGTTAGCGTCACTTATCCTCGTTTTAGTATTGTTATAATCACGCCGGTTACGTAACTCATAGCGTTGAATTGTATTTTGCGTCTTGTTTTGTTCTGTAATCTTATTTAGGTAGATTTGTTAAGTTTAATTTTTCATGTAACTGATGAAGGTCTAAGACCGAAACGTTTTTATTTTTTATTAAATTTTTTAACTTTTTAATCGTCAGAAGTTGTCCGTCCTCGCTTTCCTTCAACGAGTATATATATATATATATATATATATATGGCAACCTTAGCTTTCATTATAGTATATTTAAAGGCACACTGTAGGCTTAATTTTGTTTGAGAGCATAAAAAATAAGATGCTCACGTATCACAGATGCAGAGAGTGGTCCACTTAGCTCTGTATTTTTCATAATTAGAGTTTTTAATGGCCATTTGTCTTTCGCATTTAATTTTACTTTCCAGTAAGGCGAGAAAGTCCTGTAAGCATGGAGTCTCTGACTGGTTTCTTGCAAGATATACATGATATTTAGCAACAAGAAGATAATGATTTAACGCGTAAAAGCTGGTAATTTCTGGTTTGTAGCCGTAAAGAACTTCGATGGAATTAGGATCGATGTTGTCCGGACGCTTAGTATTCCACCACATTATAACGTCTTTCCAGAAGATTTTAACATCAGGGCACTCACAAAACATGTGTACAAGTGTTTCGTTTTGGAAAAGGCAGCGATCGCATCTTGGAGAATCTTTTATGTTCATTTTATAGAGAGAGAGATTGGTGGGAATGATGTTATGTATGAGTTTAAACTGAAAGCTTCTCAATTTATTTTCAACGGTGACTTTGAAAGGAAGTTCGTAGACAGCCTTTACATTCGGCACTTGTTTTTTAAGATTGATTTCGACGATGGGAGGAGAGAAGGACCTTTCTGCAAACATTAAACGGGCTTTTCTAGTAGAGGAGATGAAATGGCCATTGGAAAGAGTCTTCAAGGGTTCGCCATCACCCTTTGCAATATTGCCTATGATTTCGCTCTTCCAAGCTTTTGGAATTGCTGCAAGAACACCAGCATAATCAAGGAAAGTACAGCGAACGCCGAATTTGCATTTAAAACTTTCGAATGAAAGGAAATGGCCATCGGTATCAAGGAGGTCACTAATTCTCAAAATGCCTTTATTAACCCATGTTTTATAATAAATTGTCTTTCCATCAATCCTTATAAAACGATTGTTTCATATGATTTCTTGTTTAAATTCATTTCAGAAATGCAAGAAGTGTGGAAAGGAAGGTCACTTTGCAGTCAAGTGTCGGAGCAAACCTGAACAGGCGAAAGTTAACATGGTTGAAGAAGTCTTCTACATTAACAGTATCGTGGGTAAAGTTCAAGCCCTTGTCTCCCTCTTAGTGAATGATTCAGCTTCAGTAACATTTCAGATTGACACTGGTTCAACAACAAACATCTTGCCATTACAGGATTACATCCGGGCTACAAATAACGTCAGTAGAGCAAACATTGTTCCCAAGGACATTACACTGGTAATGCACGATCGATCAAAGCGAAAGGCTCTGGGTTTTGCAAGGTTGAAAGTAGAGCTTAATGGTAGTAAGCATGAACTTAACTTTATTATTGTTGATCAACAAGTCACACCACTGTTAGGTTTAAAGTCGTCACAAGGTATGGGTCTTGTAAAGATTATGATGTCTGATGCTGATACCCCACTCAATCATGTAGCTGCTACCCCTGAGCAAGGAGTAACAGAGAACACCTTAGGCGATCCAGTGCTTAGTCCTTTTGCTGATGTGTTTCATGGTATTGGACGTTTACCTGGTGAATATAGTATTCAGTTAGACAAGGATCTGCAGCCTGTAGTACACCCCCCACGTAGAGTACCTGTGCCGAAGAAAGAGGCAATGAAGATTGAACTAGACAAGATGGTTGCAGACAAGATAATTACTCCTGTTACCGAGCCAACGGATTGGGTGTCTAGTGTCCTAGCAGTTCCCAAAAAGGATGGGTCAGTCCGAATTTGTCTGGACCCGAAAGATTTGAACACTGCTATCAAGCCCTCTCATTACCCTCTGCCTACAGTGGAAGATGTTGCTTCTCGACTCACTAATGCAAAGATTTTTAGCGTTCTGGATGCCAAAAGTGGTTTTTGGCAAGTGAAGTTGGCAGAGAGCTCCAGTTATTACACCACATTTAATACCCCGTCTGGTCGTTTTCGATGGTTGCGAATGCCATTTGGTATAAGCTCAGCGCCTGAAGTTTGGCAGCGAAAGATGAATGAAGCAATTGAGGGTCTCCACGGAGTTGAGGTTATCGCTGATGATTTCCTAGTTTGTGGATTTGGAGACACAGTGGATGAAGCAGTTAAGGATCATGACCAGAATTTAACAACATTCCTCCAAAGATGCCGTGAGTTAAATCTGACTCTTAATCTTCAGAAGATTAAGCTTCGCCTGTCTGAAATACCATTCATGGGCCACTTGCTCACTGCTGATGGCATTGTCACCGACCCCAACAAAGTCCACGCCATACGAGACTTGCCTACCCCGACTGATGTCACATCACTGAAGAGATTTCTTGGCATGGTTACCTACCTGGCAAAGTTCTTACCAAACTTATCCAGTGTGTCTGAACCGTTACGGCGTTTGGAGCAGAAAGATGCTGAGTGGTGTTGGCTCCCTGTTCATGATGAAGCTGTCCAGAAAATCAAGAGTCTTGTTTGTGAAGCACCGGTGTTGAAGTTCTATGATGTAACTAAGGAAGTCACGATCGAATGTGATGCTTCGCTCACTGGACTTGGCGCCTCCCTACTTCAGGAGGGTCAGCCAGTTGCGTTTGCTTCAAGAGCTCCAACCGCCACTGAGGTTCGTTACGCACAAATAGAGAAGGAACTTCTCTCTGTGGTATTTGCATGCGAGAGGTTTGATACCTATCTGTTTGGTCGGGACGTAGTCCATGTTAAAACGGATCATCAGCCCCTAGAAAGCATTTTCAAGAAGGACCTTGGCTCTGCTCCCAAGCGTCTTCAACGGATGCTGTTGCGCCTTCAGCGATATAACCTTGATGTAAAGTACCAAAAGGGTGCCAAGATGGTTATGTCTGATCCACTGTCCCGAGCCTACGTGGATGAGCCTCCCAACCAGACCGAGTTTTGCAATGAGCTAGAGGAAATAGTACTAATGGATGATCTACCCATCTCTGAAACACGACTGAAGGATTTCAAAGAAGCTACTGCCTATGATAATGACCTTCAGATCCTTATGACCAAGGTCCTGGAAGGTTGGCCTAGTACTCAAGCTGAGGTTCCAGGGGCAGTCAAGCCGTATTTTCCCTTTCGAGAAGAAATCACTGCCCAAAATGGTTTGCTGTTCAAGAGCGAGCGTTTCATTGTACCTGCAAAGCTTAGAAGAGAAATGATGGAAAAGGTTCATTCGTCCCACCTTGGCATTGAGGGATGTCTTCGCCGAGCTAGAGAAGTGTTCTACTGGCCTCGCATGAATGCTGAAATAAAGGATTACATTCTCAAGTGTGATATCTGCAACTCATTGAAGCCTCAACAGCTTCGAGACCCCCTAATGCCCCACGAAATTCCGTCGAGGCCTTGGCAAAGGGTTGCCACAGATCTGTTCCCATTTGATCAACGCCAGTACCTGATTACTGTTGATTATTACTCTTCCTTTTTTGAGGTCGACAAGCTGGAGATAGCAGATTCCAGAACTGTTATTGACAAGTTGAAAATGCAGTTTAGTCGCCATAGAATACCGGAGGTAGTCATTTCTGATAATAGCCCACACTATGCTTCTGCTGACTTTGCAAAGTTTGCAAAAGACTGGCACTTTCAGCATATTACCTCCTCTCCGCGCTATTCTCAAAACAACGGAAAGATTGAAAGTGCAGTGAAAATTTGCGAAAACATCATGGATAAGGCAGTGCGTGGAAAGTGTGATCCGTATCTTGGTCTTTTAGATTATCGAAATACACCTACTGAACTTGGCTCTTCTCCAGCACAAAGGCTGTTCAGTAGAAGAACACGCAATCTGCTACCACTGACAAGGAAACTGCTAGAGCCTGAAAGTCTCCCCACACAAGATGTCCAACAGAAGCTTATTAATTCTAGACATAAGCAGGCTTTCTACTACAACCTCAAAGGTAAAGCATTACCTGAGTTACAACCTGGACAAATGATTGGTCCTCGCTCCTATGTTGTTGTATCTGGTAATCGCACCTATCAACGAAATCGTAGACAGCTGAGATCAGCTCTACCCTCTGAACCCCCTTCAGTGAATCTGGAACAACAACGAGATACAGGCAGTGGACAATTGCCAACTCAAGATGCATCGCCAAAGGATGTTACAAGGAGTGGAGATACAGACAGTGGACAACTGTCAACTCAGGATGCATTGCCAAAGGATGTTACAAGGAGTGGAGATACAGACAGTGGACAACTGTCAACTCAGGATGCATTGCCAAAGGGTGTTACAAGGAGTGGTCGTACAATTAACCCACCCGTCCGTTTTCAGGACTACAGCACTTAGGAACTTACACGTCAGCAGTCCGTTTGAGAAACTTTGCTGACAACTTTGTTTGAGACAATTTATATATATTTTGTTTTCTTTTTTTTTTATACAAAGGAGGATGTTATGATATTGTCATGTTTATTTCCGGTTCACTCTTAACACGTGATTCTCTCATGTTATATAACCTAGACCATGTGGCTTGGTGCGGGGTTGTTCGGAGTCGCCATTAAAATGTTGTTGTTGAGTTTAACACATTGAGCGTTCTTTATCCGCATTTACGTGATCGTAACAATGTCTTGAGAGCGGATCGATGGAAGAACTCTTGGGGTCTCTTGCCCTTTTGAAGAGAGGATGAGGCTGGGGTTAGGAGGTCTAAATCCCTCACCACTTTTTGGTACGGATCATTAAAGAAGAAAGTTGAAATTCATCAAAGCCTAGCCTGATACTTAGCCGCGGTGCCGGCGTGGTTTCACGGCTCCCAACTTCTCTTGTTTCCCTACGAACTTCTCGAGGGACCGGTAGGCTGTTAGCAGTTAGGATGGTGGACATTAGCTAATTACTTTCGCGACGATATATTGATCGTTGAAATACGAAGATTTACCCCAACAAAGACGATCTAAAAGTTCCTTAAGGTGAGTTCTGTAACAAAGAAAACTGTCAAAAGAGCTGACTTTTGCTGTTAACGATTACACATACTAAGGTGTTCAGCAATCTTCTTGCCATCGATAATCAATGATTAAACTTGGTTCCTAACCCGCGAAATTGCTTTACTTGAACAACTTTTTACCGGCCGTAATGACAGTATTAAAAGAAAATGCTCTATGCAGTGGTACTAATTTCCTGGCGTTTTAGTCGCATACTGATCGGACACATGTTGTACCATGAGCTATAGGAAACATGGATTCTGAGTTCTCATCGAACGTTGTTTCAAGCAAACAGTGATGAAATATGTCGACTACTCAATAAAACTATCACCTTACCGTCAGTTCTGCTGTCCCTTGTCTTTGATTTATGCTTTATCTTTTGCAAATATCCCTGTTTCTCCCCGATTCTTCGGTGAGTTCGAGCCAGATATGCTTACTTTTAGCGCCCGCCATTTTGAAAAACCACTCATTCCCAGTTCTACGCAGCCAACTAGAAAACCTCCTAAAGCCGCACTAAATCCCAATGGGTAGGCCATCTTTTCCAGGTTATGGTTCCAAGCTCGTAAGAACATTGCACGACGGACTTCCATATATGGAAGGTCGTCGTGCAACGGATTAAGAGTTACAATTCAAATTAGGTTCTGTCGGGGGACTGGAAAGAGCTTTTTGCCTTTACCAGCAACAAAGGAGACTAATGTCGCGCATGCGCACAATTCTATTTGAAATGCCTTGAATTTCATTCGAAACGCGGGAAAAGAGGAGATGGCGGCGGTCGTGCTGACAGCTTTGATTTCATTGAGTGTTTATCCTGTGTTCTGGGGCAAAGGACGCCGTAAGAATGTATAGTTGTTGAATAACTTCCAAATTTAGGTCATTATCTCAGCTTTTCCGTCAAGATAATTCATCGTGAGGAAAATCGCAGCAAGGGATTGCAAATCTGAGAAATGAGACGAGTCAAAAAAGGCGACGGTGAATTGAAAACTCGTGATAAGCAGACGAAAGTTTTGCCTTCCTGTCTTTGTTCTTCATCATCATAACAGACTTCAGCGCAAGACCAAGTACTGTTTAACAATAAAGTAAGTTGAACGTGAATGGAAATGCGTAATGTTTGTTGCATTGAAGGATAATTTGTGCTTGAAAGGGGCAGAAAGACAAATTCCTTGACAAGAGGGAGGTAAAAAGTGGCGTCCGCCTCGTAAACTACACGTTTTGGGGTTGTGAATGATTTCTGACGTTAAAAAAACGGAACATATAGCCGAGGCAAAAGTAAAACTCGATATGATAAATGAATTATATGATTTTTGCTGCTTAAGCGAAAATATTGTGCCCAGACGCAAGCAGTTAACAGCGCAACTGCAATAGAAAAGCTCAATTTTATTCCAAACAAATATTTTGCTTCAAGTATCCCAGACTTTTGTCGTGGGTTTTGGTACACGAAATCCCTTTTGCTGTTAACAGTTTATTAATTAAGGAAGCGACTTTTCAAGAAAAGATATTGATAAGAGTGGCAGGGCTCAACAGGGAGTCGTCAAGGTGTGTATCACTGTCAACGACATACGATGAAAATTACGCTACGGTCGCACCTCAGTCTACTTTGCTTCGTTCATTCATTTGGCTACTTTGATTTCTAAAAACTCCAGCCATGAAACAGTATGAAATATCGATTCTTATTAGGGGTTTTTTAATTGTATTGCCACGATTTGTAAAAAGGAAACCCAACAAGATGACCCGCCAGCAGAAAACTGTGAAAAAGATAACTCGAATCATGTCGCCAGATAGGTGTTGTTTGGGCTATATATCCTACAATAGGGCTTGGTACAGCGATCGCTTTCAACCGAGAATAGAATAATAAGGTAAGACTAAGTTAGGCTAAACAGTGTTAACTTTAAAGTGGCAAGGCGTGCGGAAAGGAACGGGGAAAGTGAGGCTACAAGAACATCAAAATAAGTTCCGTGAGATGAAAGAAACAAGGACAAGAGCTGCAGCTGTTATCAATAAAAGCACGCGGAATGAGAAATTTAAATCGAAAGTGACCGGTACTTCACCAAAAACCTACGAATTAGTTATAATACTGAAGAAAACTACCCAATTAGTGATGTTCTAGGAACTGTTTAAAGTTTATTAAGGAACAATACATAGAAATTTCACCTCCATGTCTTTTAAGCAGCCCTATTCATAATGTGTCGAATTTGCTCTTTACATGTTAAGCTTAAAGTACATTGTGAGTTGTATTAATTTTAATGATTGTACACTGTGTTTAATACTAAACAAGATTCATATAAATACATTTCCAATTAGAAAAGTTTAATTCCAGACATAAAATTTACACATAGCATCTACTAAAAATAGAAAATATCATGTTTGAAAAGCAGCACACACAGATCTAGAAAGAACAAATAAATTATTTGTCCTACTCTTTACTTTTCTTGACTTTTAAAAGGAACATAATTAAAAAATTATTTACCTTTAAAACCCAGCAAAATAACCAGTAACAGTTCTTTTGTGTTTAATTTACACTGTAAAATTTACCTGTGCTTGAAGTAATGAATCATTTGGTTCTCTTTTATTTAAAAAAAAATACACATAACCTATCTAGAAGATCACTAAAATTGTAGAAAAGCCGCTCTCTCTTTTCTTACTTAAAATACTAATAACTATATTTGTAACATGAACTCTCAGTATGAAAAAGAATACATGCACATGATTTTGGTTTGTCTTTCTTGGGAATATGTCTGAATTCACACAAAGACCAGCAACTCCAAGCTGGCTGGATAGCTCAGTTGGTAAGAGTGCTGCACTGCTATCATAAATAAATAAATAAATAAATAAATAAATAAATAAACACTTTATTTCAGTAGGGTGCATAATTACAGTCAAACTGTAGTCTCCCTTATGGCCCTACGAAACGTCCAGGTCGAATTGGAATTTGGAAATGTTGGTTTTTATGGAGGGAGGAAAACCGGAGTACCCGGAGAAAAACCTCAGAGCAAGGACGAGAACCAACAACAAACTCAACCCACATAAATTATGACACCGGGACCGGGAATCGAACCCGGGCCACACTGGTGGAAGGCGAGCGCTCTCACCACTGCGCCATCCCTACTCCCCAATTGGGTTTACATGTATATCCCAACCAAGCCTGTATTTTTTCAGACTTTTTTTGCAGTTGCCTAAGCTGCCATGGTCTTCCATTTCGTTAAACTCCTAATCTGCTATAATGAAAACCTAGAGTATGTGGGACCAGTTAGGGACTCGTCAGTTTTCTAAAGGACCAGGGGGAGGGCATTGAAATGTTATGGACCCAAAATCAATTTTGACCCCTCAGAGGACTGGTTGTTTTGGATAACCATAAGACAAGGCAAGTTCCTTTATTTCCTTTAACAAACTTAGGAGGACAACAAGGACAAAGTTACAAGTTACAAGTTAAAGTTAAGAGTTGCCAAGTTTTACTTGTCATTTCTAACCACTTGCAATGTTTTTTGTGGAGTCAGCTTCTTGAAAACTTACAGGAACGTGATGAACCATTTCGGGCATTTACAGCGAGGGTACGTGGGAAGGCTGAAACCTGTGCCTTTTCTACGAAATGTGAGTGCGGAAAGAACGTCGATTACACTGACCACGTCATACGAGATGTCCTCCTTAATGGGATTTCTGATCCAGACATTCGCCGGGAAGTTCTTGGAACCAAGGATGTTCTTAAAACCCCAGTAAATGATGTGATCGCCCTCGTGGAAAACAAGGAGATGGCACGTAATGCCCTCCCGTCATCAACCCTGTCTGTCGTCTCTTCGTTCAAGCGCTAGCAGGTTCCACCGAAAGAGCCTCCTTCAGCGACACCGTCTCGAGTGGATCAGGCCAGACAAGCGACCTGCCCAGACTGCAAGAGCCTCTTTAAGATCTTCACGGAGGGGACCTCATACTGTCTGCATCAATTGCTACAGGGTTCGCCGCCGCAGGAAACGCCCACCTCACACGCCCCCAGTCCCCCCCCTACCAGCCAGGCCTTCGATTCAGACCCAATATCCCAGGTCGCAGCGTGTCAATCCAGCAGAACCCGCCGGCGACGTCGCCACAATTGCGCCTGTGCAACACACGGCACCGTCGGCAGACGCCCACCCGTGAGACTTGCCCATCAGGTATTTACTAAGGGTGAGTGGAAACGAGCGCGCCTCAGAGAACACCCCAGAGTCCCAATCACCATCTCTATTGACACCTCGGCCCATTCCAGATATAGCAACCCCACCCGCACCTCAAACACTCATGCAGAGGTCTCCGCCATCGCCGACACCGGCGCACAGTCTGACTTATGGTCAATGAAAGACTTCCTGGCCTGTGGGTTCTCACGTGACGACTTACTACCTGTCAGCCTTGGCTTGTCAGCTGCCAACCGCTCTCCCATCTCTATCGAGGGGGCATTCTTCGCCAAGCTCACAACGAAGCTACACAACGGTGAGGTGACATCATGCCGCTCCATGGTTTACGTCAGCAGCTCTGTCCAAACTATGTACTTATCGTACGAATCATTGCTCAACCTTGGTATCCTGTCCAAGGACTTCCCATCGCCCCAGACCGTGGACACGCCAAAGGAGAGTTGCCACACCAGCAACCCCGACGCTATCAATGCCACTTGTGAGCCACCGCCCATCAATGCTGTGCGGTCTATCAACGACGGCTGCAGCACAACTGGCGACCAACATGACATCACATGCTCATGCCCTCAGCGTGACGCCACACCACCACGCCCCACTGAGCTGCCGTTCCCCTGCACTGCAGAAAACAACGGGCAGATGAAAAAGTGGCTACTTGACAGGTATGCCTCCTCCACGTTCAACACGTGCCCTCACCGCGCATTACCCAGCATGGAGGGTCCACCGATCGAGATTCACGTCGACCCGACCGCTACACCAAAGGCATGCCACACCCCGGCCTCTCTGCCCCTACATTGGCAGCAGCGTGTGTATGAAGACCTCCTGCGAGACGAGGCTCTTGCGGTCATTGAACGCGTACCATATGGTGAACCTGTGACATGGTGCCACCGAATGGTGATCACACGGAAGCATGATGGCTCCCCTCGTCGCACAGTAGATCTCTCCCCACTGAACAAGTTCTGTAAAAGAGAGACATTCGCTACCGAGACACCCTTCCATCTTGCACGTCGTATCCCCAAAGACACGTGGAAGACAGTCACGGATGCCTGGAACGGCTATCACAGCGTACCCCTGCGCCAGTCCGACCGCCACTTGACCACCTTCATCACTCCGTTCGGCCGCTGGCGGTACACAAGGGCACCTCAAGGATTCCTCTCGTCGGGAGATGGTTACAACCGCCGCTTTGATGCCGTCCTGTCGACCTTCGAGCGCAAAGAACGCTGCGTCGATGACACCATACACTATGACTCTGACCTCGAGCAGCACTGGTGGAGAACCATCGATTTCCTCACACGTGTAGGTCAGGCCGGCATTGTGCTAAACCCAGACAAGTTCCAGTTTGCAGAGCGGAGTGTCGATTTTGCAGGATTTAGAGTATCTGACTCCACCATTGAACCACTCCCAAAATACCTTGATGCCATCAGAGATTTTCCCTCCCCAACCTCGACAACGGATATTAGAAGTTGGTTTGGCCTAGTCAACCAGGTGGCAAACTATGCTCAGCTACGTGACATAATGGAGCCGTTCAAACCCTTCCTCAGTCCCCGCTGCAAGTTCTCGTGGTCCCCTCAATTGGAGGAGGCCTTTCAGTCATCTAAAGACGCCATCATTAGCGCCATCCGTCAGGGTGTGGAGATCTTCGACATGCATAGACGCACCTGCCTTCGCCCCGACTGGTCCAGGCGTGGCATTGGCTACTTCCTTCTCCAACAACACTGCAGCTGCCCCTCTGGCATCCCAGACTGCTGCCCTGGGGGATGGCGGATAACCCTGGCTGGCTCACGGTTCCTGTCCTCTGCGGAACAACGCTACGCGGCCATCGAAGGCGAAGCCCTGGCTGTCGCTTGGGGCCTTGAGCAAACTCGCTACTTCACCCAAGGTTGTGATAACCTCGTCATCGTCACTGATCACAAGCCCTTGGTCAAAATATTTGGCGACCGCACGTTGGACGAGATAACTAACTCCCGACTGTTCCGACTCAAACAGCGTACCCTTCCCTGGCGCTTCGACATCAAACACCTGCCCGGCAAAACCAACCATGCTGCTGATGCAACGTCCAGGCACCCCTCACCGTCAGGCTCAGCAAACAGTATTTCCCTTGGAGTGTCCAGCATCCCTGACATAGTAGAATCGGCACTGATGGCGTCCATCCGCCAGGACACTCAGGAACTTGGTACCATTACATGGTCTCTCCTCGCGCGTGAGACAGCCTCAGACATCTCACTGAGTCCACTACTGAGGCTGATCGAACAAGGGGCCCCCAGTCTTGCCCGCGACAACCCCTCTCTCGCAACGCTATGGCCCATCTGCGAGTCTGTGTATGCACAGGAGGGTGTCCTTTTGTACCAGGACCGAGTCATAGTCCCCTCGTCCCTCCGCTCTCGAGTACTGCAGAACCTCCACGCAGCTCACCAAGGAACATCAATGATGGAACAGCGTGCCCGTGCCATAGTTTATTGGCCCGGTATGTCAAAGGACATCCGCGACACTAGGGACAGATGTGCAGACTGCAACAGAAATGCACCCTCACAGACAGCCACGCCTCCTCTCCCTACCACGCCACCGTCAACTCCATTTGAAGCCGTGTTTGCTGACTTCTTCACCTACGGCGGCCGCCACTACCTGATAGTCGGTGATCGCCTTTCTGGCTGGGTAGAAGTGTTTGGTTGCCCAGCGGGCACAACCCTTGCAGGTGCTACTGGCCTCATTCGCCACCTCCGTTCCTTCTTCGCCACGTTTGGCGTACCAGAAGAACTTTCCAGTGATGGTGGCCCAGAATTTACTGCAAGTTGTACAGAGGCCTTCCTCCGCCTCTGGGGAGTCCGTCATCGCGTGTCCTCAGCCCACTTCCCTCGGTCAAATGGCAGAGCAGAGGTAGCAGTAAAAACAGCCAAGCGCCTTCTAATGTCCAACACTGGCCCAACAGGCAGCGTTAATCATGACCGCTTCCTGCGTGCCATGCTGCAGCTACGCAACACACCCGACCCGGACTGTAACATCTCTCCGGCGCAGATTATTTTTGGCCGTCCCCTACGAGACACACTCTCCTTCGTGAACCGGTTAGAGAAATTCTCGAATCCTCACGTACGCCCACTCTGGCGCCAGGCATGGGCTGCCAAGGAACAAGCACTCCGTTCACGGATCACTCGCACCACCGAGACCCTCAAAGAACACTCACGACCACTCCCGCCCCTAGCCCTTGGCCAAAAAGTGTTTCTTCAGAACCAGCATGGCACCAGTCTCACCAAATGGGACCGATCAGGGATTGTAGTAGAATCCCTAGGCCACGATCAGTACCGGGTAAAGGTAGATGGCTCTGGAGCCTCACATTACGCAACCGTCGTTTCCTTCGTACCTATACCCCGGCATCCCCTTCCATTGAGCCGCAGCCTATTGCACCACCCTCCCTGTCTACCTCCGTCCGTCCCACTGCGCGACCGCCACCCCTGCCCCATCGCTCAGCGGAATCAGGCTCACACCCTTCGACGCCTCCACTGCACTCCCAGGAGCAACTCACACCTCTACCTCAAGCACCTGCACCCTTTGATGTGTCCTCGGACGGCTCCACAGCACCCACTACAGAGAGCCTCACACTGGCTGATGACACTCCGTCAGGACATGAGCCGTCGGAGGCCCCCACTTCAGACACTGTACTGGTCCCGCAACCTCAAGTGCCACCGGCACTGTTACCAGAGTCATTGTCACCCCTGTCAGCACCACCACGCCCATGTCGTGAACGTCGGCCACCGAAACGGTTTGAACCTGAGACAGGCACATGGGTTCAACGTTGAGTCCGTCAACCTACGTTAGCCTGTAGCTTTCCGGACTAGGGGGGGATGCAGAGTTATCCGCTGGTCAACCCGGTACCAGGACTTCTCTAAAGTAAACCCGCTGACCGGGGACTCACGTGCTCAGCCGAACGAGTCGGCCATGTTTATTTTTCGAACGCTGCGAACAATTTGAAGGACTTAAGCTAGTTATTTCTCGCCTTATGGACTTCTTGTAAGTGTTCTCGTTTCTCTAGATAAATCTATTTGTATTGTATTATGATTTTTGCGTTCTTGTTGGATTGTAGAATGATTCCTTCATCGTTGACATTAAAGTGAATTTTGCTCATCGAGAAGGCTATTTCTTCAAACTTATTTTCAAGGTTACTGGGTGCTGGTCTTCTTCAAAATCTCCTCCTGAAAGAAAAGGTTTCAAGACTGGTAAGACTGATGGAAAACTATGATAGGTGTTAACTGTGTACATAACCTAAGGCTTCCAGTTGCCATTAAAATTAGACTCCTTTATTTAAAATTTTAAAGGCTAGCTCTTTCAGAAGTCAAGGCATTTACTATCAATAGGAGCCCTTATAGTGTTAAAGCATAATTATGCATCGTAATTGTCCAATCAGGATAAAGTAAGACTTTCCTGGGATAAAGCTATTAATACTAACCGATTCATAAGTGAGGTGCGAAGTAATGGTCGAGTTGCTTTTTGATGCTTCATGTTGTGTGTGAGCGTGTGAATTAAGATACTGATTTTTAGATGCTTACAGACCAGTTCATTTAGAACTATTACCAGGATTCTACTGCCCTGAATAAAAATTATACAACATAACCACCTTTCTGTCAAAAAACTATGGTAGTTTTAGATTATGCAATGCAAAAATTAAAGGGAAAAACACTTTACTGGTGACAAACACAAATGAAATCATACAAAACTGAGTTAATTCCAACAAGGAATCCTTTGGTGTAAATAAGGCAACAAGAGGCCCATTGGCTAATGAGACAAGACTCTTGCTTTACAAATTTTAACGGCCAAAAAGTCAATGTTTGTAAACATCAAATGTTCTCTTTATGTCCTTAAAATTCTTCAAGCAAAATTATTTTGCATTTCCACTTTCACAAATGGCCTTTTGGGTGGTTATAAAAAAAACTTAAACAGTCCATCGGATGACTACAGAATGAAAAACTTCTAAATGAAGATCAAACGGAAAACCGAGCGGGGTCCTTGTAAATTTTATTAGCTGAAAGTGTGAACTGAAATGATATTGTACAAGTTTATTTTAATGTTATTTTAGCTGAGATAATTCCCGTTTGCCTGCATTGTTAATCAACTAGTGATTAACTGCAGGTCTTCTAAAGCAGTTTCATGGTTTTTTGCACCTCTTTGACTCTGAGATTACTTGACCGCTGAGTGACCGCCACGGCCCCTTCAAACAAGGAAAGTTCTCTGATCGATTGATGTGTAGCAAAAGCTAACAAAAACTTGCAAGCGAACACTAATTTTTAAAATTGTGAGTAGCATAGCTTACCTGTTTCGGTAAAAACGGCAGCTGTAAGACTTCGAATATCTCTGGCCTTTTAGTCTTTGAATCCCTCCTGATTTTATTATGACATCTAATCTTGTCTCCCTCACTTCATGGATCCATATATTTTCTTGCGGTGTGAAGGAAAAATGTTCCTGCTCACACATGCAAAAGCCCGTGCTAAACACTCGTTTTCCGCTTTAAAATACCTTAAACCAATTTCTTTACGCCACCGAGAAGTTAGAAAAGCGCCTGGAATTGCCATATGTACCAAAAAGGTTAAGAATAAGTGATCAAGCAATGAAAACTACGCCTTTTACTCAGGCCGCCCCGGGCCATCTTTGTTTATTTCACTGGCGCGCACGCTTCAGGAATCTGGGTACTAGGAAAATGATTAACCAATCAGACAAAAGTCTCCTTTGTTCTTACTAGCTGAAGGCGAATTTGAAAAACAATAGCGATTGTCTTTTCGGCCCTACGATTGGCCAAAGGCACAAATCTCCTAGCAACAGCCCAAGTGCTTCCTACCCAGTGGCTTTCGGGGAGCTTTCGGGTGGCTTCAGGAGGTTTTCTAGTTGGCTGCGTAGAACTGGGAATGAAAAGAACTGGGAATGAGTTGTTTTTCAAAATGGCGAGCGGTAAAAGTAAGCACATCGAACTCACCGAAGAATTGGGGAGAAACAGGGATATTTGCAGAAGATAAAGCAGGAATCAAAGACAAGGACAGCAGAACTGACCGTAAGGTGATAGTTTTATTGAATAGTTGACATATTTCATCGCTGTTTGTTTGAAACAACGTTCGATGAGAACTCAAAATCCATGTTTCCCATAGCTCATGGTTGTACTGGCTAGCTTATCAAAGTCTTACGAGGAATGTAGGCTGATTTCTCGAACATGTGATATCCTACCTTGCCTGGTACATATAGACGAAAGAAAAGCTTGTGTTGCCATGTCATTTTTCGGTCCTTTTAACTATGAGATGAGATTGCTGGCGTAGTTTTGCTAGTATGGCCCTCCAACTTGTTTCAGGTGATCCTTTACTGTCTGGTGTTTGTTGTTGATATAAATGGAAAGTTTCAACACGGCTGACCGTTTTAAAGCCGTGTTTTTCAGCCATTTCAGAGGCGTAAACTGCAGTGGAATTACCCACTTTACGGACACCCACCGGAAAGCCGCGGGAAACTGAACTGATTAATACGGACAACGGTCACTTCCTATTGACCCGAGTCACATGCTCCCTGCACACAAAGTATAGCCTACGTGGGAAAGGGGAGAAAGTATTCGCAGTGGTTGAGGCACGGTATATTTTCATTTGTCTGACTGAACCGCAAACTAGAAATGTCAGAGTAAAGCAAAGTTACTGGCTATTGTAAAAATACCTTGTCAGTGCAGTTATGCAGGAGGAAATTTGAAACAAGAAAGCATTCATTTTAGTGCGAGACATTTGGCCAATTGACTAAGCGTCGCTTCTTCTTCAGTTTAACTTGGTTTGTCCTTCAGTTCAGATCCACTTCAGGTCAGTTTGACCTAAAGTTAAATTATATACTGAAGAGACTTTTTATGAGTCAGAAAGGCTAAGTTTGTTCTGTTGCCAATAAACGGTATGCTTTATATTAGTCTTTGTAAGGAAATGCTAACGTGATTCAACCCCTCCACTCACTTTAAACATGCTCTGTGGTCTTTGACTGGCTGCAGCTAGCCTGCGTGCAGACATGGCCTATTTCCATGGCCCCCTGCTTTGGTGGCCGTACGACGTTCATACTAAATCTCAAATTTGACGAGTCCGTCGTGTGTATAATTTCTGATGTGTTTGTTGCTGTGGAAACTTTACCACAGCTAAGCAAACACAGCACTTAACGAGTATGAAATGCTGCCCAACCCCACGTTCACAAAACAGAGCGTTCGAAGCAAAATTTAATAGTTTCTAGTTGTTCTAGATCGAATGCAAACACTTCTGAACCCGGGGAAGGTACTCCCATTTATACTGCAGTACAGTGTATGGGTATGTGCCGCCGTAGTATAGTTCAAGGATTTCAGAGTAGGGGCGCTCCACCCCACCCAAATTAAAGCTCATAGAGTACCCCCTCCCCTCGGGCTTCAGAGAGGTGAAACAACACGCTACAAACCATCAGCCACGAACTTTTAGCTCTTACGTTACCCGATGACGATGGCCATGAGGTCATCGGTTTAAAAATGGAAATTCGAGAAATTTCTTGTATAGGGTGAAAGCAAACGAGCAGTTTTGACCTGTTAAGGCTGACTCAGGGTTTTCAAAATTAATTTTTGGAATGACCGACGATTCCAAAAATAATTTTTTAAGCTATAAAAGTAACTTGCTTGAGCCACCAACAGTTCACACAAAGTTCATTCACGGAAGTTTCAAGACTTGCAAAACTGAGGAAAGAAGATAAAAGAGATACGTGCTAGACGTCATAGCTTTGTTCAGTTGTCCACTCTATAGTCCATATCGGTAAGTTGAATCTTTTTTCAAACGGCTCTCTCTAGAGGAATAAGACAGATCTTTTTCACCCGTTGATCCTCTGTTTTCTTTTCTAGGAACATCAACTTGTGGTTTTGGTATAAATTACCGTAGAAAATCGATTAGTTTATTTCCAGCTGATATTAAGCCCCTCTTAGGGTGAGGCATGTCCGCCATCTGAATTTCAAAACTTTTTTTCCACGTTCGCAGTTTTATTTCATACAACGAATTCCTTGTCCTTTGCCGAAGATAGCAGTGCCGATGAGTGGTTATTTGATATAACCATTTGTGGCCATTTGCCGAAAACTGATAATTTGAAATATCCAGTTACCTTTTCCATTAAGTTGTTATTTGACTGATATAATAACTGGTTTCCCAAAATAAGGTTATTCGATAAAACCAGTTCACAACTGGCAAACCGGTTATCACAATAACCTTTATTTGGGACACTGTCTATATTAAATAATCAGTCCGTACTCATGCGGACATGGGATGAGCGTAATCTTGCGTGGCTGATAGTGTGGTTGCTGAAAAAATCTCACGTCTCGTGTGACTTCTACATTTATTTTCGTCTTAAGGTTTTCAATTACGTCCTGGAGCTGATTTTGTCCTTTAATAATATGAATGAAAAGTCTTCCGTGAACACTGGCGGATAGTTTCACTTTGGTTTCTTAATTTTCATTACATTTTCAAACATTTGTAGTACGTAATTTTTGGAAAACGTGATCTGAGAAACTGCTTTCTAAATATATTGTCCCTTTAGAAGACCGTGACAACAAATCTAATCACCTGATCCGATCACGCGTGCAAAATATCACGAACTTTTTTGTGACTCGTATGTTTTTGCACGTCTTGTGGCTACAACTAAACATTTACTAAACATTTAACTAAACATTTACTTTTCAATTGCTTTTAACTTTTTTAGCTTAGTGATGTCACGCTTATCTAAAGAACGCCCCCTAACTCTTCAAGCATCAGTTAATCCAGCTTTGTTGCCACGTGAGAGAAACCTTGAGATTGCCATAGGAAGAGGTGAAAGTCGAAGAGGCGTGAAAAGAGAAGTAGACACGCGTGAACTCACTGCAAGGACTACGTGATTGGTTGACTTACCTGGACTAAAGCTGTTAAAAAGAGTCATATGTCGCTGATGCTGATAGGTTGAAAATAGTAAAACTAAAAGGCTTGTTTGGTTTAACTAGTTTTATCACTGCGTATTGTAATAACTGTTAAGAATAAGTAAATTACGATGTTGATTTTCGAGCAAAAATTTAGGAAATGTCAGTTGAAGTTTCGTAAGGTTCTTTTCGCTGTTTAGTCTGAGCTCTCGTTTTTTTTTTTTTCTTTTTTTGTTTTTGTTGCAATTAATTGTTCATTTTCGCTGCAGGTAGAAAGAGAAAAAATAAAATGCGTATTAGATGTAGCTAGTCTTATCATTATATACGCGTCGAAACTGGTTTTTTTTTTAATAACTTACGACACTGGTTTTGGAGTGAAAGTACTTTTTAACGCTTTTAGGCGCCATGAATGTTTAAAAAGTGCTTACTGAATGAATAAAGATTGACAGTATATGAACACTAGTGGAAAGTGAACTGTACCAACTGACTTGACGTTCGTTTTACAGAAGTCCGCTTTTTCCCGACGAAAAGCTATTTCATTTTCTTGCGTTAGCCCGCTTAATAGGAAAACTGAACAACGGACACTTCTCATTGACCCGAGTAACATGCTCCCTCCGCACAAAGTATAGCCTGCGTGGGAAAGGGCAGAAACTATTCGCGAGGGCCGAGCCCTTCCCCTTTCGCTCGCTCTCCACACTCGCGTCTCGCACTTTACGCTCGCGAAAAATTTCTCCCCTTTCCCTCACCTTTCCGCGTCTGCCATGCAGGCTACGCAAAGTAAACCTCGTCAGTGGCTACGGACAGTTGTTGAGGCACTGTATATTTTCAATTGTCTGACTGAGCCGCGATCTGAAAATGTGAGCGGAAAGCAAAGTTACTGACTATTATAAAAAAAATATTGTGCTATGCTGGTGGAAATTTGAAACAAGAAAACATTGAGTTTAGTGCCAGACATCTGACCAATTTTCTGGGCGTAGTGCTTCTTCAGTAAGACATCGTTTGATCTTCAGTTCAGATACTCGTTTAGTCAGTTTGACCAAAGTTATTTCATTTTTGACCTAAGATTATATACCGGTTTGTTCTGTTGCCTATACTTTGTATGCTTAAGTCTTTGTATAGAAATGCTAACGTGATTCAAGCCCTCCACTCACTCTAAAACATGCTCTGCGGTTCTTGACTGGCTGCAGCTATCCCGCGCGCAAACATGGCCTAATTCCATGGCCCCCTGCTTTGGCCGTACGACGATGTTCATACTGAATCTCAAATTTGACGAGTCCGTCGTGTGTTATGTCTGATGTGTTTGTTGCGGTGGAAACTGTACCACGGCTAAGCAAACACTGGGCACTCAACGAGTATGAAATGCTGCCCAACCCCACGTTCACAAAACATCGCGTTCGAAGCAAAATTTAATAGTTTCTAGTTGTTCTAGATCGAATGCAAACACTTATTAACCCGGGGGAGGTACTCCCATTTATACTGCGGTACAGTGTATGGGTATGTGCCGCTTAGTAAGGATTTCAGAGTAGCGGCGCCCCACCCCACCCAAAAACGCATAGAGTGCCCCCTCGGGTTTCAAACATGTGAAACAACACGCCGCGAGCCATCAGCCACGAACTTTTAGCTCCTACATTACCCGATAACGATAGCCATGAGGTCACCGGTTTAAAGGGAAATGGAAATTCGAGAAATTTCTTGGTGTAGGATGAAAGCAAACAAATAGTTTTGACCTGTACCGGGTGACTCAGGGCTTTCAAAATTAATTTTAGGAACGACTGACGATGCTAAAAATAACCCAGTGGTAAGCTATAAAAGTAACTTTTGCTTGAGTCATCAACAGTTCACACAAAGTTCACTCCCGGAAGTTTTAAGACTTGCAAAAAGAGGAAAGGAGTTATAAAAGAGATACGTGCTAGACGTCATGGCTTTGTTCAGTTCTTCACTCTATAGTCCATATCGGTAAGTTAAATCTTTTATCAAACGGCTCTCTCTAGAGGATTTTTACCCTTTGATCCTCTTTTTTGTTTTCTGTCTAAATATATCAACTCGTGGTTTTGGTATAAATTACCTTACAAAATCGATTAGCATATTTTCAGTTGAAATTAAGCCCCTCTTAGGGTGTGGTATGTCCGACAGGCAGACATCTGAATTTCAGAACCTTTTTTTTCCACGGCCACAGTTTCGAGCAGTTAAGATTTCCCTGTCAAAAATTCGCCCAGTGATCTGTTACTGTCTGTCCCTGTCAGGCGCATTTTCATGGAAGCAGTCTTGCAGTTCGTCTTCATTTGATCTTGGTTTAGTGGCTAGTTCCCGATATTCAGGTTGTCTTGTCTTCTTCGTGTCGGATCGGGACAAACGGCATGTCTTTATTCCGTTAGCTAGAGACCAGTTTGCTACCTTTGTCCAATTCCACTGCAATCCGAAGAATTGAGTTTCACTTCTTGTTAGACTTTCTATATTTCTCCACCGTTATTTGAGAGTTTTGTTCAATTTAATGTTCCATTTGCTTGTAAGAGAGTCAGTGACACTTTGACTTTATTTTCAATGCAACTGTTCTTGTCACATTGGAGCATTACAAAGGATATGTTTTGCATTAAAATTCATCGAAATTTAATTTTCTCCAATTTTGATTACCTACAGCTTCAGGCTATTTGTTTGCTATTTTCACATCATTTTGGATTATTACTTGAAAGTGTTCGTTGGATTTGCGAGCAACCTACCCATCTACAAGGTCACACATGCTGCAGTAATATTTCTGTAGAATAATTAGATTTAAGTCGGTTAGTAGGTTTTCAAAACGCTTGTTGGGGTGAGCGTGCTCGTCCTTTTGTCATCCCCACGTGTTTAAAGTTTAATTGTCTACGGGTTTGCTACATTTGTCGTGCATGATGTAACAAGTCACATAAGTGGCACCATTGGTAAATTTATCATTTAACAGAAATTGTGCCCTTTTCTCGTTATTCAAATTGCTTTTATGATATAACTACTTCTGGCATGGGCACATGGCCACAAAGTGCTTATTTCATATAACGAATTTCTTGTCCTTTGCCGATGATGTCCTTTGGCTATTTGGCGAAAACAGATGACTGGGGTGAAATATCCAGTTTTCCGTTAAGTTGTTATTTGATATAACCGCGTTTTCCAAAATGTGGTTATTCGATAAAACCAGTTCACGTACCATTAAGTGATTATATCAACTGGCAAACTGTTTATCACAACAACCACTTTTTGGGACACCGTCTTTATTAAATAATCGCGCGGTCCGCGCTCATGCGGACGTAGGATGAGCCTTATCTTGCGTGGCTGATAATATTATGGATACAACTGATAGCGAGGTTGCTGAAAAAAAGTCACGTCTCATGTGACATGTACATTTGTTTTCGTCTTGCGTGGAATTACTGTCGCTTTTTTAGGTCTTCAGTTACGTCCTCGGGCTGATTTTGTCCTTTAATAATATGAACGAAAAGTCTTCCGTTAACACTGGCGGATGGTTTCACTTTGGTTTCTTAATTTTCATGACATTTTCAAACATTTGTAGCACGTAATTTTTAGAAAGTGTGGTCCCCGTTATATTCCTTGCCACGTGACAACAAATCTAATCACCCGATCCGATCACGCCGACGCGTGGAAAATATTACGAAACTTATAGGTTGCTGTGTGTCTTGCACGTTTTTCAACGCGTCTTGTGGCTACAACAAAACTTTTACTAAACATTTAACTAAACATTTATTTTTAAAAGTCCTATTTAACTATTTTTCAGCTTAATGATGTCACACTTGTCTAAAGAAGGCCTCCTGACTATTGAAGCATCAGTTAATCCAGCTTTGTTGCCACGTGAGAGAAACTTTGAGATTGCCATGGAAGTTCACACCAGCCCCCAAAGGAAGAGATGAAAGAGAGAAGTAGACACTCGTGAACTCACTGCAAGGACTACGCGATTGGGTGACTTACCTGGACTAAAGCTGTTAAAAAGAGTCATAGGTCGCTGATAGGCTGCAAATAGTAAAACTAAAAGGCGCGTTTGGTTTCACTAGTTTTGTCACTGCGTATTGTAAATACTGTTAAGAATAAGTAAATTACGATGTCGTTTTTCGGGCGAAAATTTAGGAAATGTCAGTTGAAGTTTCGTAAAGTTCTTTTCGCTGTTTAGTCAGAGCTGCAATTGTTTATTTTCGCTGCAGGTGGTGGAAAGAGAAAAAAATAAAATGCGTATTAGTTGTAGTTAGTTTTATCATTACGCGTCGAAATTGTTTTTTTTAAAATAACTTACGACACTGGTTTCGGAGGGAAAGCTCTTTGTAACGCTTTTAGGCGCTTTTCAGTCGTGCTTACTGAATGAAATAAAGATTGACAGTATAGGAACACTAGTGGAAAGTGAACTGTAGCTACTGACTTGGCGTTCGTTTTACAGACGTCCGCTTTTTCTCGACGGAAAGCTCTTTCATTCTCTTGCGTTAGCCCGCTTAATAGGAAAACTGAACAACGGACACTTCTCGTTGACCCGGAGTAACATGCTTCCTCAGCACAAAGTATAGCCTGCGTGGGAAAGAGGAGAAACTATTCGCGAGCGCCGAGCCCTTCCCCTTTCGCTCGCGCTCCACGCTCGCGTCTCGCGCTTTACTCTCGCGAGGAATTTCTCCCCTTTCCCTCACCTTTCCACGTCTGCCACGCAGGCTACACAAAGTAAACCTCGTGGCTACGGACAGCGCTTATCAGGGCACCATATATCTTCATTTGTCTGACTGAACCGCAACCCTAAATGTCAGCACGAAGCAAAGTTACTGACTATTGCAATAAACGGTCCACAGTGCATGCGGACATGAGATGAGCGTCCTTGGGCATGCGTGCCTTTAAATAATAATAATAATAATAATAATAATAATAATAATATTATTATTATTATTATTATTATTATTATTATTATTATGGGTACAACTGATAGTGTGGTTGCTGAAAAACGAGTCACGTCTTGTCTTCACGTTTTGCGTGACTAGTTTTTGTCATGTAGCAAATTGAAAGCGTGTGGTCTTCAACAATATAAATGATTAGTCTTACGTTATCGTTGGCGGATAGTCTCATTATAGTTTCTTAACATTTATTTATATACGTTTTGAAAATTTGTGGCACGTATTTTTGAGAACACGTGTCCAGAAAAACCCCATTGTAATATTATTAAGTTATCGTAGAAAATATCACGAATTTTAAAGTTCTCATGTGAGTGCACATTTCTGCACGTCTGATGACTAGTGACGTCATGCATGACGAATGTGGCAAACCCGTAGACAAATAAACACATGGACAACACCAGTACCGACAAAGGACTGAGCTGTGCTCAAGAGCAAGCGTTCATCCCAAAAATACATTGTGCTCTGCAGGTGGAAATTTGAAACAAGGCAACGTCAGTTTAGTGCGAGACATTTGACCTGTTGACCAATTGTCTGAGCGCGTGCTTCTTCAGTTTGACGTAGTGTGATCTTCCGTTAAGAAGCACTTTAGACCCGTTTGACCTAAAATTATATACGAAGAGAACATGAGTCAGAGTTCTGTTGCTTTTAAATCGTCTGCTTGAGTCTTTGTGTAGAGATGCTAACGTGATTCAACGCCTCCACTCACTCTAAAACATGCTCCGCTGTGCCTGACTGACTACAGCTATCCCGCTGACAGTCATGGCCTATTACCATGGTCCCCTACCTTGGTCGAACGACACTCATACTAAATCTCCAGCAGTCGACGAGTCCGTCCATGTATATTTCTGATGTGTTTGTTGCGGTGGAAATTTGTACTACAAACGCAACTCTTAAACGCGAATGAAATGCAGCCCTACCTCAAGTTCACAAAACAACACGTTCGAAGCAAAATCAAATAGCTCTAGTTCTAGTTGCTCGAGCTCGAATGCAAACACTTCTTAACCCGGGGAAGGTACTCCCATTTATACTGCAGTACAGTGTATGGGTGTGTGCCTCTGTAGTATAATTTAAGGATTTTAGGGTAGCGGTGCCCAACCCCTTTCAAAAACTCATAGAGTTCCCCTTCAGGCTTCATAGACGAGACATACACGCTACCAACCATCAGCTAGGAACTTTTAGCACTTACATTACCCGATGACGATGGACATGAGGTCATCGGCTTAATAGAAAATGGAAATTCGAGAAATTTGTCGGTGTAGGCTGAAAGCAAACAAGTAGTTTGACCTGATAAGGATGACTAAGGGCTTTCAAAATTAATTTTAGGAATGATCGACGATTCTAAAAATAACCCAGTGGTAAGCTATAAAAGTAACTTTTGCTTGAGCAATCAACAGTTCACACAAAGTTCATTCCCGGAAGATTCAAGCCCTGCAAGAAGAGGAAAGAAGTTATAAAAGAGATACGTGCTAGACGTCATGGCTGTGTTCAGATCTCCATTCTTCAGTCCACATCGGTAAGTTAAATCTTTTAACACTGAACGGTCGTCTCTAGAGGAATAAGAAAGATTTTTTACCTTTAATCTTATTTTTTGTTTTGTCTGAAGTTATATACTCGTTGTTTTGGTAGAAACTAAGGTAGAAAATCGTGATCGATTAGTTTATTTTCAGTTGATATTAAGGCCCTCTTGGGGTTTGGCATTTCCTCCATCTGAATTTCAAAAACGTTTTTTCGCGGTCGCAGTTTCGAGCAGTTGGCAAGTCTCCGTCAAAAATTTGTCCAGTGACCTGTTACTGTCTGTCCCTGTCAGGAGCATTTTCATGGAAGCAGTCTTGAAGTTCGTCTTCATTTGATTTCGCTTTCGTTGCTAGTTCTCGATATTCAGATCGTTTTGTCTTGTTCGTGCCGTTTGTCGGATCGCGACAAAATGCGCATTTTTATTCAGTTAGCTGAAAATATTGCTGCTCTCATCCAATTCCACTGCAATTCGAACTCAGTTTCACTTCTTCGGAGTCTTTCTACATTTTTCGACAATTATTTGAGAGATTCGTTCAATTTAATGTTCCATCTGCTTGAAAGAGAATTGATTCTTTCACTTCCTTTTTAATAATGGAACTGATCTTGGAGCTGATCTAGTGAGCTAATGGAACTGATCAGTGGAGCATAACAAAGGACGTATTTTTCATTGAATTTAATCGAAACTTGATTTTCTTCTCCAAGTTTGATCACCTACAGTTTCGGGCTATTTGTTTTCTAATTTAATTTCACACCATTTTGACTATTACTTGAAAGTTCTCGTTCAATTTTAACGCTAGTTTTGGAGAAACCTTTGTGGCAGGCGAAGTTCGGTTGATCCGAACGAAATATTCCATCCTAAAAGTTAAAAAACTTTTATTGCGCTCTGAGTCAGGAAAATATTTGCTTACTTTTTAAAAACCATGTTTCCAGAGCAGGAAAACAATAGTTTTGATTGTACTCATCTTAAGGTCACACATGCCACGGTAATATTTCTTTAGAATATTCAGTTGTTTTTAAGCTGATTTATTTAGTAGGTTTTCAAAACCCGCTTGTTGGGATGAACGTGCTCGCCCCTTTAGCATCCCCTCGTGTTTCGGTCAGTTAAATTGTCTGTGAGTTTGACTCATTCGTCGCGCATGATGTAACAAGTCACAGGAGGGGCGCGGTTTGTTAATTTATCAGTCAACATAAATTGCGAACCTTTTTTCATTATTTAAATTGCTATTACGATATGACCAATTCTGGGCTCAGTTCTAAAAGTGGTCATTTGAAATAACCATTTTCTCACCATTTGCCTCAAATTTTAAGTGGTTATTTCATATAGCAATTTTTTGCCCTTTGTCAGTAAGTGGTTATTTGATAATCAATTTTTTAACCATTTGGCGAAAACTGGTGTTTTGAAAGTTCAAGTTTCCCTTTAACTTGTTCTTGATAAAACCAGTTTCCCATTAAGTGGTTATATCAATTGGCAAACTGGCTATCACAATAACTGCTTTTTGGAAGACTGTATGACTATATCAAATAACCAATTTTCCGGGAATGGCAAAAAATTAAATTGGTTATATCAAATAACAACTTCTCGGTAAAGGGCAAGAGACTGGTCATGTGAACTAACCACTTTACTGCAAATCGAGAGATACTGATTAATTCAAATAACTGCTTTTAGAACTGTTCCCAGAATTGGTTATCATTAAACCGGATTTAAAACACGAGATATGTCAGGAGGCTGTAAATACCGAATTTATAAAGGGCGCACCGGAGTCGGAAGACGTTAAGAAATGTACAACTCATACAAGAACCTTAAACATTTCCTGATATTTTCCACGATCTGTCTGGTATTTAGCTTTGTTGTAACGTGCACGGGATTTCTAAGGCGACACTATATTAAAAATCCGTTTCTGAGTCTTTCGCTCGACTATCCCTGAACGGAAAGAGGGGCTACCCTTAGTCTACTAATTTTGCCACAAAATTTTTTGGGCCACGTTAATTTCAACTAAACGTTTACTTTTCAATTGCTTTTTAACAATCGCAGTTACTTTGCTCAAGCCCCTCCGGATCATGATGACTTTTACGATGAAATGTGGGGGGAATTCGCATCAGCTTACGAACAACAGACAGGAGTGAGTATCCGTCAGCAAAGGCAGGAAGAGGGACCAATAAAGATCGCCTGCCTGCAACTGAACCACTTCAAACCTGAAGAAGTCACCGTTGATGTTGATGATGAAAAAATAACTTTACACGGCCAGCATCGAACAGAGGCACCAGATGGATTTGAGAGCAGAGAGTTCAAGAAATTCGTCAAAATGCCGGATATTGTTGACCCCAGAACTGTGATGGTGCGGACTCTCCATGGTGGTAAAGTTCTGCTACTCTTAGGGAACAGGCGAGTTGAAGAGAGAGCAGACAGGAAAGGCGGCAAGTTCGTAGTTAAAGTGGATCTGAGTGGATTCAAACCGGAAGAAATCAAGGTTCAACTTCGTGGAAATGAGATGACCATCACTGGCGAACACACATCAGATGCAGACGAAAGCGGTTTTCCTTTGTCACGTGATTACAGCCGTCGGATCCTACTGCCACGTGACGTGGATCTCGACACAGTGACATCACGCTTGTCTAAAGAAGGGCTGCTGACTATTGAAGCGTCAGTTAACCCAGCTTTGTTGCCACGTGAGAGAAACCTTGAGATTGCCAAGGAAGTTGACCAACCGCCAAAAGAAAAGCCGAAAAGCGGAAAGGCGGGAAAAGAGAAGTAGAGACTGGTCAACTGCATGTTAAAATACGTCACTTTTCAAAAGCAAAATGGTTGATTTTTATTATACTAAAGCTGTTAGTAAAGTGCTATTGCTGTTGATACTCTACAAATGGTTAATTATCATGCATACTAGTTGTAACTACGGCTTTACCCCTGCATGTTATAATCATTGTTAATTATATTAAATTAGCTAATTACAGCATTGATCTTTAGTTAAAAAATGTCAGTTCAAGTTTGGTAAGATTTTTACAAATGCTATTCAGTTTTAGCATGGGCCCCTGGTTTTGATCTTGTGTTTGTTTTTGTCTGTTATCTTTACTGGTTGGTTAAAAAGGGATAAAATAAACTGCGTATTAGATGTCGGCTAGTTTTATCGTTGCGGGTTGAAATTATTAAGAAACGTCAGCTGACGCTGTTTGTAACTCTTTTTAGGCGCCATAAATGTTTAAAGTGCTTACTGATGTATGGAAAGTGATATGTTATGTAAGAACTATCGAATTGTATTTTTAGAACTGAATTGGAGTAATGCAATAAAAATGAACAATAAATGTTGAAAAATGGTTTTCGGTTTATCATTGGTGTTCTTTTTAGGTATGCCTTTTACTTGGAAACGCAAGGAGAAATTTTTCGCTCCCTGGAACTTTTTCCACTCTTGCATTTGACTTTCCTTTTTCTAATTTCCAGCCCTCTTTAAATTTGGGTTCGCACTTAACGGGAAATTAGCTGTCTCTGGCATGCTAGTCAATATGCAACTTTCAGTTCGCTGTAGAAGAGCTAGGGAAAAATGATTACTTATTTGCCTATGCCTAAAGAACTAGCAAAACGAGCATCCGTCTGCGGTTTAATATAAATTCTCCACAACGCGTGAAAGAACTTAACTTTTGGGGAGTCTTGTACGCTCTTGAAGAAAGTTATGGTTGAGGGGACGTCGACAGGGGGCTAACTAGCTTGATGCTTGGTCTCAAACTGGCTTGTTTCCACACGAACGACTACTGAGGGACCTGTAGGATGAGATAGGATGGTAAAACATTATCTAGAAATTGCTTTGACGATGATACCTTCATTGAAAAGCAAAGATTTATCCCCCACAGAGGCAATCTGAAAGTTATTAATGTAAAGCCCTGGCCAAACGGAGTCGCAAGTCAAAACAAGTTAGGAAATGTGAACTTGCGAACACAGACTTGCGATGCATGAGTTGGCAAACGGACTAGCAAGTAGACGAAAGTTCAGCGCAAGTAGCAAAAAAGCCATTCCAATGCAGCCTTGAACGTGCGCCCGTTAAGGAAAACAAAACTGAAGCTTACTTGCGCCAACTTGTGTTGGTTGGCCAAACGATTGCAAATTTGCGTTTACTTGCGTGAAAATTTGGGCTCGATCAAAGCGGACGAAAGTCATCGCAAGCCATGGCAAGTCCAAGCAAACCGTGACCAAACGGAGCCGCAAGTTACCACGGCCGATTATGCAAAAACTATGTGCACGCCTAATAACTTACAACTCCTCATTCAAAACGTCCACAAAAGAACCTAAGACTGGCCTTAAACCAATGCCGCCCAAACAAATGAACGTCTGAGCATCGTTTATAGGCACTCAGTATACACCACAGAGGAATAGCAGGACCGAGGGATTATTAAATGTTCGTAATCACCGAGGAGTCCGGACCCGCCAAAGAAGATCAGACTCGCCGAGGAGGCCAGTCGAAGAAGCGCCGCCATAGCGAAACTCTCGGACCAGAAGAGCAAAGTGAGCAGGACAATGGGTACTACATTCAAAGCAACTACACTGCAGTTTGCGCAGTTTATGAACAATATGTACAACCTAACAGAGAGTGCTAAAATTTCAAAGAACGCAGCCTAGACAGACACACGTAAGCTTCAAACAGAAAAGGATCGAAAACCACATTTGACAGTTGGCTACCTTTGGGTAGCCAATAGAAATCCAGGATTTTCGATCCGCACAGTGGGTATAAATACACGACGGAAAACCTATGCCAAACAGAATATCTTGTCATTCTCGCAAAGTACACGAGCTTTCAGAAAGCGCAACTCACAAAGCCAATCCCTGCAACTGATGAGACCCATGTGGCGGGTCGAAACCATGGTCTTACCTGTACACATTGGTATATTTGAACACGCAGTCAATGGAATTGCTGACCGCAACAGGAGGAAAGATATCAAGCTAGGGGTGGCGAAGGGTACCTCGAAAAACGTGGGTCTCGGAAAATTTTGGCCCGATCTCGAAATCTCGGAAGCCTTTTTGATATGTCTCGAAGTCTCGTTTTCGCGTGTGTTTTTGCGTCTCGGAGTCTCGAATTTTTTTGTCGAAAGTGTCGAGTTTTTCAGCGTTTAAGGGCACAACTAGCTACAAATCGAACTGAGCGAGGAAATTAAGACAGTGTCGCACAACTCGCATTGTAGATTATGTTTACTCTGCCTTCTGTTAATTCCGCGCATGCTCATATGTTCAGGTTTCCACTGACAAGAAAGTTGTGACATTGGATCTAGAATGAAGGGACGTACTGTTTCTATTTAAAACGTCTAACTACCGTACATTGTACTATGCGACATTTGCTTACCGTGTGTTTTCCAAATGCTTTTCTTGACCCCTTCACCTGAAGAAGTACGTGACCTTAACTATATGATTCATGTGGAATTCTGTCCTTCGTGTGTCTTTCTCCCTTACTGGCACCCTTAGTTACTGTTCTTATTCACCTTCCAATGTATCTCATGCGCCTGCTGTGCAGGCTGGAGAACCTCAGTTCAGTCAATAGTCAACGTGGGGGGAGCGTTGCGTGACACCACTAAAAACGGCTGCGTAGGAGACTATTCAGTCACTGACTCGTCCTCAGTCGTCTTCATTTTGGGCGACGCGCGCGGCACGGGAGCGAGGTGTGATGGGTAGTGAGAAAGCTATCACACCTCGCGCTCCCGTGCCGCGCGCGTCGTGCAACGTGAAAACGACTGGGGACGAGTCAGATTCAGTCAAGGGCAAAAAGAAAAAATAATAAAATAAAAATAATAACCGACTGCCCGCGCAATAATAATAATAATAATAATAATAATAATAATAATAATAATAATAAATAGGAATGGAGCCCAAACCAATTGTGGAATTGTATGCATTTTAGGCATTTACTGATAAACAGCTACATTTAATAGATATTTTCAAGAGCAACATTATTTAGCGCGGGCAGTCTGTTCCCTTAGAATATGCATTAATCCGCCATTAACCTCGGTCCACTTCTTCCCTGTTAGTGAAGTTTCGTTGCCGTCGCCGTCGGCGATGCTAACTTGACTCCTATTGTTAAATAACCCTGGCGACTATTGTGGATAATTACAAACGATATTTACGTTTACGCTTTCGTCCTTTTCTTTTTCCTTTATCCTCGTCCACATTAACTACCCTGTACACAGGCCTTCTGTCTTCTCTTTAGAAGCACAGGGCGCCCACACAAACTGTGTGACCGTTTGTAGTTTCAAAATAGCCTGTTCCAGGCGTTCAGGTAGTGGAGCGCTAGCGAAAAATAAAGCGAGCTAAAGAGCGGTTATAAGGGAATGTATCAAAAAACCGAAAGGTTTCTAATAACGTGAAATGCTGCGGGAAATATTTACATTTAAGTTAAAAAAACAAAAACACAATCTTACCTTAATTGTTGTCTTTTGTCGTCATTGTGCTTCTAAACAACGAGTATTAGCGATTTCCAGGGTTTAGCGATGCGATCGACTGTACGTAATAAGTACGTACAGTCGATCGCAAAGAGCGGCATTGAAAAGTCGCTTCACAGACGATCAAAGGTCAAATATTACAAACAGGCGTAGAGCCACAGGAGTCCATCATACAAATAGCAGATATGACCTTTATACAGAAATAGTCCTTAGATGTGACGCCTTAATTTTAACGGCTCTATTCAGTCTCCATTTGAAAATCCTCCAAACTTAACCCACTACAAAAATGCAAAGACGTGAAGTAGGAGTCGTGGAGGCCCTCCTACACCCTTTTATATCTGAGAAAGCCGTGGTCAAACAGAGTCGCAAGTTATTGTAAGTTGAAAACTTGCGATAACTTGCGACTCCGTTTGCCACGACTTGCGGGTCATTTTGCGATGGCTTGCGATGACTTGCGTTCACTTTGATCGAGCTCAAATTTGCACGCAGGTCACCCAACGCATGTCAACGCGAGTTGGCTTCAGTATTGTTTTCTTTAGTAAGTTCGCGTGCGGAAGGCTGCACTGAAATGGCGTTTGGCGATGAGCTTGCTTGTGAGTCAGTTTGGTCACCCATCGAAAGTCTGCGAACGCAAATTAGCATTTCCAAACTTGCGTTGACTTGCGTGTCTGTTTGGCCAGGGCCTTTAAGACAGTCGTAAAAGAAGGATGCTTTTTGAAAAACTGCTTACATTTTTTTCATAGTCGTACATTGATAGGCGGCGTATCAGTTAGTGGCTTGCTTATCAGTCGTACTGACGAGTGCATTAAGGTTGAGCTGTTGCATTGCCGGTTAAATTTTACCCTGCTGAACTAAACGGACACATGGACGTGACATGGACGAAAAGAAAAGGTTTCATTGCCACTCTCATTTTGCAGTATGCGATCGATGATTTTGTTGGTGGAGTATAAACTATATCTTGCTTGAATTCAAGAAATTTTATTAGATCCTTTACTGACGTGTCTTTGTAATTGCTCTTGGTAAATTAACCTCACTTTACGGACACTGGTTATTTGTGCACCAGGCTCCTGTTGTGCTTTTAATTTTTTATTTGTCTACATGAACTGCAAAATGAAAATGTTAGGCAAAAGCAACGTTACAGACTATCGTAAAGAGATAGTTGTACTATTAGTGCGAGACAATTGACCAGTCCACTGCCAGCGAGCGTGATAGCTCGTGATACTTCTTCAGTTAATTTCAACCTAAATTTTTACACATATTTGTAACCTCACGCTGAGAACATGATAGAGACAATAAAATTCGCTGCTAAAAAATTGCTTGCTTTAGTCTTTGTATCGATAAAATGTGTCCATGTCGTTTGTTCCTTCGAATTCCGAGTGCTCGCTTTTAATTATTGCGGACACCCGGATAATAGAGAGGGGAGAGGAACAGGCAGTTAAATAACTTATCTCCCTATTGTTTCCCTCATTTTTCTCCCACCTCCCTAATTTTTTCGGCTATTTCTCCCTCCTCCCTAATTTTTCTTTTCCTCCCTGATCAACGCTTTTAAATTCCCTACAACTACAGCAAGGTTACCGTTACTGAAAAGCTTTCGAGCCCTCAAAAGCTCTGATTACGGTTCACGTAGAGACATATTTCTTATTTAGTATAGTTCACTTACAGTCTTAGCATAAAACAGCAACGCTTTCTTTATAAAAAGTCATGGTACCCAGCAGGTCCTCTGACCTGCCTGCTGGAACGCATAACTGCGGATATATTACTGCGGCCAATTTTTTTTCTGCCAATTCATCGTCACTGACACTATCTCCATTATTCAAAGCTTCTTGAACTTCAATTTCCTGAGGAACAAGTCCACTAATGTACTGTCGCAAAGTTTGCAGCTCCTCAAACTCGTCTTTACTCAGTGCAATGCCTCCACCCGACCACAGCCTATATGGGACAGTGAAGCTCAACGCCGGACCATAACCTGATGTGTCCAGGCTTACTGCAGGCGTGTTTGTATATTTAGCTGAAATGCAGGTTGTTGTCTCTGTCTGGAGTAAACATTTCTGCACTTATAGCTGATTTGGCCTCTGAAATATCTTCCACCTTGCAACTATAAGGGTTTCGTTCATCTTGGTGTTTCTGTGAAAGACGGACCAGCAGTACCTTATAATTACAGAAAAGAACTTTCCTTTGTGGAGCAGTAGAAACATGCTCACCACTAAGAAAACAAGAAAAGTCGAAATCCACACTTTTAGGTGGCTCCACTTCACACAAAGCAATGAGTAACGTAGAAAAAAATTGTGCTTTGTAGTTTTGCTGAGCACCTTGGCAACTCTAACTGCCTCAAACCACTTCTTCCTGTAGTCGTGAATCTTGGCAATGTCACGAGAGGGTTATTAAAACGGCACATGTCTAATGACTTGCGAACGTCAAGCTTTCGCACTGAGATGAATCTCAGGAACGTAACCATTCGAAATCTTTTTGGGAATTTTGGTCTCTTTTCTCTAGTACTTTACGTTTGCAATTTAATATTGTTTTGTTTGTGATTGAACCGGAAATATTTGTTTGCTTGCAGGGACGTAATTTTGTTTTCAGACAGGCAGTTTGGCAGGTCAACTGAAATTTTTCAATTTTGACGCTTTTATCAATCGCTGCGCCAAGGTAGTGCTGAGATGTGCTCAGCTGGCTGCAGAAAGATGTCGAAGTAAGCACCTTTATTTTAAGGGTTCCTAAATTCTAAACATTGTTGCTTTCAGTTCAGTTGCTTCTGTAGTAGAAGTTTTTCTTTTTTTCCTTGGGTTTTAAATGTTGCGCGTGTTGTGGGTCCGTTACTAAAGCGCGGGAAAAAATACCGTATCAGTCTCGATTAAACGCCGGGCCTCGAATAAACGCTGGGTTCAAATAAACGCCGGGTCAACACGGTCAAATTTAAAATAAACGCCCCCGGCGTTTATTCGAGGCACCGGCGTGTATTTGAGGTCCGGCGTTCATTTGAAATTGAACCTTTATTTCACTGACTCTCATCGAAAGTTAGTTATAGCAATTTTAAAAGGGTTTAAGAACCACTACAGTACTACAGCTCAATTCATTGCACTCATTCCAACTAAGGGAAGTTTTTATTTTTTTATTTTATTTTATTTTTTTATTGATTACTCACACATTTACAAACATTACATTAACAGTGTTATTATTACACTACTTACAGATATTATTTGCACAAAACTAACTTCTAACAATACATTACGAACTACAGTTACAATACAATGTAAGTTAACCTTATTAGAAATAAAAGAAAAAAAAGAACTTACAAACACTAGCCTATCTTATACCCTATAGAAAATAGTCCCCGTAGCATTTAAACAAATATTTTTTAGGAGAGTAATATTGTATAATTAAGGAGATCGGAAGAAAAAAATTACTACTAACAGGGTCAAACCAGGACTGAAAAGTTAAATTTGATTCAGTTTTTTTTTTATATAAATTTTTAAATTGAAAGGTGGCCGAGGAGAGGTTTCCATTTCTCTGATGAAGAATTAGGATCATTTTTTTCAATTTCATAGCTTTTGTTCATGAGATGCAAGAAGTGCGAAAGATTAGGGATTTCGTTTTTTAATTTACAGACCCAGATACAATATCTGCTCATCAGACAAGAGAAATTAATTTGCAACTTTGCATTTGAGGTGTCTGGCTTTAGGCCGAGAGCAATGGTCATGTCTAATTTATTCCCTTTCTGCGTACATAGGGATGTCTGAAGCCATTTAAAAAAGCTTTCCCAAAAACGAGTGGTCTGGTTGCAATGCCAAAAAAGGTGGAGCAAAGTTTCTGTTTCCTTTTCGCAAAAGGAACAGCGGTCACTGTCTTTGACGTTAATTTTATACAAAAAGGAGTTTGTAGGTAGACGTCGATGAAGAAATTTAAATTGGAATATTATTAGTTTGGTACTTTTTGTGCAAATCTTTGTAGATTGAAAAGCTCTTTTCCAGTCAAATTCACCTTTTTCCAAGTCGCAATCTTCGTGCCATTTCGCCTGAGAAGTTTCCGGTGCTTCGCTTTTAGTTGCAACTAGAATTTTGTACGTTAAGTTGCTGGGTTTTTTTGCCTTGAGGAAAATTTTAATGAATGGTTCAATCTCATCTTTTTCGGGGCTATCTATGTTTTCTTTGAAACGTTTTCTTAGATTCTTCAGCGTGGCAATAATCCCCCCGAATGCTAAAGGGCAGGCTTTGAGTCCGTATTTATTCTGAAATTCTTCATAGGAGAGAGGTTTGTTTGCGTCTTTCATGAGAGACCTAATGGTCGATATTCCATTTGCAAGCCATTCTCGAAAATAGATGGGTTTGCTGTCTATTCTGATAAGAGAATTATTCCAGAGAGGCTGTGATTGATAATGTTGTAAGGAGGAGATATTGTCAGTGTAAGGGAAGTTGACGTAATGTACTCTACACGCTATTGAGCACTCGATTCCCCCGCCTTGTTTTGAATTTCATCGACCACAGAAAAAAATCGGTGAGATGTCATTCCCGTTTTACTTATGTTGTGCTATATTTTGCTGTAATTTTGGGGAAAGTATTTAAGACCAGAAATAAAAGCTATAACGAATGATGAAAAATACCTCAGTTTAATAAACGCCAGGCCCCAAATAAACGCCGGGTCTACGAGATCTAGTTTTAAATAAACAGCCCCGGCGTTTAATTGAGAAAATACGGTACTGCCATCACGAGACCTTACAGGCTCGAAATAGGGTACCGAGCTGACCTCTCTCGACATAATGTACCGGTCAAATTGAAGCTTCAACATTCCCCCCCCCCCGGGCATACCCCGGGCATTTGACTGTGCGTTGTGCCCAGGAAGGGGAGAATTTGAACGTTGCCTTGGAAGGGTGGGGGATTTGAACCAGATTTATCACTTGTTCGGGCGTAATACAACCGTGAGTTTTTTCGGTTTTTGCAAGGTTTGACGAACTTACAAGATAGAATTTCGCCTTTTTTAGTGAATAACTCTTTCAAAAGGGTCTTCAAAAGAAGTTTGAAGGTGTCATCACGGCATATCTCTCTCTGAAAAGTGTGAACAGTGTTTGATTGAAGACGAAATTTGTCTTTGAGGAGAGGTATATCAGAACTAATTGGTGGGCATTTGAACGGCTTTTTTGCCCCAAGGGGAGGGAATCTGAACAAGCCAATCTTCGAAAGTTCAAATGCCCGCGGGGTTGCCGCCGGGGGGGGGGAATGTTGAAGCTTCAATTTGACTGGTACATAACTGTCCGGCTTTTCTCGACCAGATCCGACCACTCAACCCCAAATCACCTTTCTGGGCACAAACTGTGTTTGTTTTTGCTGCCACTTAAATACTACAAACAAAGGGAAATGTCTAAAAGAATAATTACTAACTTTAAAAAGATGATATTCTCCCTTCTCCCTTTCCATGCTGGCTCTCCCTTCTCCCTGTTTTTCAAAGTCGTTTCTCCCGTCTCCCAAATTTTTTCAGGCCGTTTCTCCCTCCTCCCTAAACCGTTCCTCTCCCCTCAATAGATGGGGGCACTGTTGTATGTCCGGGTTAGGTGTCTGTATCAGCCGTGCTCCACTGCATAATCTTTCCCGAGGCAGGCGCAATCGGAAAATGAGGCGGATAATATCGTAGTTGAGGGATATGAAGAATAGAGAGTGAGGAGGGAAGCGAGAGGGGCTCCACCATTCGCTCTCTCTCCCCAGTCTGCGTATGGGGAGAAGCGACCTACACCTCGCTAAGGGAGCCTGTTCACAGGCTATCCTGGAGAACCCATTGAAGAAGCATGGTCCTGGACGCGAGCGTCAGAGGTTTTACCCCCGGGGGGGCTACTCAATGGAATTGAGGCCTCACCCCTTTCTTAAGCCTCAAGGATACGCTAAAACAGCCGAATATCCTTTAGTCGCAGTGTTTTTATATGGGCTTTCATTTGCTCTGGGTTAGTTACCAAACGCCCTGAGCTTTCGTATTTTTTGTGTTGTTACTTTTGCTAAAATTTAAAACCCTTTTATATGCTTAACTTAAGCTGCTATCTCCTTCCAAGCAGCGCAATTGGTGTCTTTTGTAGGTACTAAGAGAACAATTTTTCCCTACCCTTTGGTATTCTGCGCGCTTTAAAATGGCACCCCTTTGGGGCGGAGCCTCCCTGTATCATCTCCTCTTAAGGAAGAGGAAAGAAAATTTCAGGGGACTGCGGCCGTTAACTTACTAATACTGAATGCCCCCCCACCCCTTGTCTAAAGTGAAAAAAAGGAAGTGGAACAGTGACTCCTTTCACTCTTAATTTTTAAGTATTTATTGCATGCTTAAATGTTCGCACCATTACTACAATTACAATTGCTTCAAGAATAACAAAGCTTCCGCAGGTTACTTTACAATGATAAAATTGTGAAGTTCAAACCAGTTGTTCTGGCAGTATAAAAATTTCCCATTTAACCATCAATGTATAAAGTCAACTATTTTAGCTTCTTTACTATTTATTTAATGTAGCTAGGTCTGTTACAAGATACTATTTTGGAGAGCTAGACATGTTAACGAAACGATAAACAAAACACCAATTGATTCAAATGAGACCTTCTGACCGGAAAGTTTCTTGTGGTGTTCCCCCGCCTTTCTTAACTTTTCAGGTATACTAGAACATTAAAATAATTTGAAATTTGTAACTCTTAGGCTTTTCAAACTGAAAACGTCCCTCTTACAGATGTGTTGACTAGTCTTTTTTCAGTTCTCTTGCGTCATTCGCTCGTCGTCTGTTTAGCCTCGTCTCCAGGTTGTGGCCCATCAACTTCCCTGGTTACCTCAAGGTTTCTCTCACGAGGTAGCAAAGCTGGGTCACGTGGCGCTTCTATTGTCAGCAGGCCTTCTTTGGACAAGCGTGACGTCACTGAGCTGACATCCGCGTCATCGGGCAGCAGAATTCGACGGCTGTAATCACGTGACAAATGAAAACCACCCTCTTCCGATCTGTGTTTTCCAGTGATCGTCAGCTCTTGCCCACGAAGCTGAACGTTAACTTCTTCCGGCTTGAATCCACTGAGATCCAACTTAACTGCAAATTTACCGTCATCCTCTTTCGCCTTCTCTTCAAATCGCTTGTTTCCTTCGATTAGCAGAGTGCCGCCATTTTGGATGGCCCGTGACGTCACAGTTGAGGGATCAACACCTTCTGGGAGTTTGATGACTTTCTTGAACTCGCTGTTTTCAAATCCATTCTCGTCCTCTGATTGATGCTGACCGTGTAACGTTATATTTTCGCTGTCAACATCCACGGAGATTTCTTCTGGTTTGTACTGTTTCAGCGGCACTCGGGCAATCTTGATTGGATCCAGCGGCGACTTGTCCTTCCTCTGACAGCAAGTGTCTCCTGTCTGTTCACCAGCTAGAGCAATCTCTCTCCAAAGATCGCCGTGAAAAAAGTCAAAGCCTGGAGCAGTTCGGTTGTAGTAACTGCTGTAGCTGAAAGCAAGATGAAATGGAATTCGGAATTGAAGTTTAAAATTAGGCTGTTCTTTTTTTCTGGTGAATTTCGAGAAAATAAGCTTAAGTGTTTTTGGACTGTTTGAACTGACCCCGAACGTGTTGAAGTGAAATGCTAAAATACTACATGGTGAGTCTTCAAATCAGTGGGAACTTTTTAAGTTAAAACCAAAATTAGTCGAGTTCTAAACAGGCGTATTTTGGGGAGTTCAATTAAAACAACATTTGTTGGCAATTCAAGCAGCAATTATCTATCAGTTTAAGTCTCTATTAAAATCCTAACATGAACACGAATTAAGTCACTTTAAAGGGTAAAATACTTACTACTATTTAAGAAACATGAACACCGGAACAATTTCGATTGAAACACTGAAGGCTGAGTTACTAAAATAGCCCTCCTTTGCGCGATTTTTTTTTTATCGAAAACAAGCCGCATAAGAAGATCAACAGACAAAAAATTCTCAAAAAACTTACCAGTATGGAAATCTGAAAACGAGAGCCATGTTGTCTTTATCTTTGTCGGATTGGAAATTCAACTTCTTGTAAATCTTGAATCTTCTTAGAAGTTTGATCGAGTAAATTGTTGAACGGTCAGCCAAAAGCCACTTTTATAAGGGACGAATTCTTTCTAGAACAAACGATCGTTTCTAAAATTAAACACTTTGTCACTGCTTCGTAAGAATGATCAGTGGCTGATTCATCCTGACAAAATGTGACAGGACAAAAATTGTTTTCTTTTCGCATTTTCTGGCAAAATCTCGAAGAACCGAGAAATTTTTCACCAAATCAGCATTTCTCTTACGCTCGAAAGGGATGTTGGGGTAGCCTGACGTCATTTTCCAAAACAATAACAACTTCACGAGGACAAAATGGCGGACATGCGAAAGGCATGTTCTGCGGCGATATTTACGCCAAAAAATCTCATAATAAGACATAGAACAACACGGAATTGATAGCAGTGATGCCTTGGTTCTTCCCTTGGTCGGACTTCATCAAGAAAAGGGCCTGCAGATATTTATTACATCATTATCTCGGCCATTTTCTGCAGGAAAAGCTGACGTTAGACCAGCTGACTGTCGACCTTTATAATGGAACTGGACGAGTGGATAAAGTTCCTATTGATGTTTGGGTGAGTTGAGTTATTTCAGAGGCAATTTAAAACAAAAGCTGGTGGTTCTATGCTTTTTTGCTGCCAGGCATATAGAAACGTGTTTAAAATAACACTTCCACCGCAACCTCGAGGATTCATTTGGTTTTAGTATTCTCTTAGCGGCAGTTATTTCCAATCAGTTTCTCCTTTTCATTGTTGCAGTGTGCAAAATGTTGTCATCTAGAAGGCTGTTATTTTTTATCTTAGCTGTTATTATTTGTGCACGAATTTTAAACAGATAATTCCCCTTAGTACGACGTGCAGCGATCTCACTATGTTTATAGGATTTGTGGCCATACTATGTGGAAAACATTTTTTATTTTGCGTCAACATTGCCAAGTTTGTATGGAAATTGATGCTTACCAGAGGTTTATTTGGACTAGCAATATGTTATACGTTTAAATGTTTGATGCCGTTGTTTTTGAGGTTTCAAAACTTTGCCTAGTGTTATACATGTACCGGTAGATATTCTTTTAGAAAATTATCATAAGCTGAATTACAGTAAACATTGAATAGGCATACGTGTGGACAAAAGGATAATCTTGTGTGGCTTAATTTAAAAGGACTCTACTGTGAATATCTCCCACATACAACAGCTATCGTAACACTCAATGTTATTCTGTATCATTTCACCTAGGAACACCATAAGAGACATTTTCAAGCTCAAATAATTAACAAGAAAAGTCCAGTCCTAGCTCATCCTCAGCTCAAACTCCGTTGTTCCTATGAAAAAAGTATACTAGCTGGTATATGTTATACATGTATGTGCTGTGCATTTATTATTTAACAATTATTCGCCGAAGATGAAGTGAATATTGTGGAATGACCCCCAAGACAAAGTCGAGGGGATTATTCCACAACATTCGCTGAGCCTGAGGAGAATAACAATTGTTTTAGTATAATTGCTCAGGTGATTAACAGACCAAATGCATTTTCTTTTTTCTTTTCTCCAGAAACATCAAAAATCGCACAGTGACCATTTCGAAAATTTAAGTGTTTCAGTGTTATAATCACCTCGCATGGGGTGATTATAGCAAGATAATGACATAATCCTGGGCCAATCAGAGTGCGCGTTTCTCTATAATCATTCTTTATAATCACCTGAGCAATTATACTAAACAAAATTAATATGATTAAATTGTTTCAGTCTGTGAATGAGATGTTGGACAATGCTGGTATCCCACTTGAGATCATTGATGGGTTCATTGGTAGTATATCAGTGTCTGTTCCATGGACAGCTCTTCTCAGTGATAGCTGCTGTCTGGATATTCAGGGACTTGAACTTACCATCATGCCGAGACAAAGAGTCGACACAGGTTTGACTACCAACATTTTTCTCTTTTATAGTAGACTGTTTAAAGCCTGGCCAAATTGGCCTCCACAAATTTTTAATACAGTCGAAGCTCTCGTAAGTGACCACCTTCAGAAAAGTGGTTGTAACTAGAGCTGTTAATTACGAGAATGGGCTCTCGTAAGGGAACGCGTCCAAATATCGGGCGGGATTCCAATGATCGGAATCGGTACCGATTAATTTCCCGACTGCTCGGAATCGGTATGAGTTTATAAGCCTTGACTGCCGTTTCCGATTCCGATGAGATCGCTACCGATTTTGTCGGAAAGAACTTGACCTCCCGATCCGATGCGACATTCTAAGACTAGAAATGTGACACGAGACATAAATAGGTCAGATTTCAACGTTATGCAAATTTTGAAGCGATACTAACTGGAACTATAAACTTCGGACTATATTCGCTGTTTCTCACAAATTCTTTTACAGTTGGCATTGACTTTGAGTTTCAATATAAGCTTCTTTACTGTTTCAATTTTAATCGAAGGATAAAGTGCGCGAAAGAACAGTACGATTTGTCGCCACATCGATTGCACAATTTGTTTTGCGACTCACAGTGAATTCTAAACTTAAAATCATGCCGGGCAAATTAAAAAGCTTGTTATTTAACTCTAATTCTCTTTCGTACATCTTTACCTTAGATTTTTACTACAAGGTTCATTCAACAGTTTTGCTTTTGACGGCAGGTTTGAGTCTGGTTCAATTCTGAAAATTTTAGCTTTGTTGTCTGCGTCGCATTTGGCACGCAAATTATTCACGGTGACTCTCGGCACCAACTCGTCATGTTTTCTGCTTTTTTGTATTAAAAAAACACACACCAAAAGCAAATGTTTCGGGTCGATTAAAATTTGTTTTCATGACCGTGTTATCGTTCCTTTATATATGTTTTTTTCCTTGTGTAAAAAAATGATGGTAAAGTTTCAATTGCAAATTGTTTTCGCTGTGTTCACGTTCACATAGACTGCGAGCAGTCTCTCTTTTGTTCTAAAATCCGTGCTGAACGAAGCGAAAATAGCGAGCGTCAGCGAACGAGATGTAGACTGCTCGCAGTCTAGTTCACATATCGTGCATAGAAGTTTCAAGCGCTTTAGTTATGACTGACATCAAAACAAGTAAGAGTATCCCAAACTATCGCGAAACGAAACATTCGCCATGAAATGTCAAAATCGGAGTAATTTGCCGATTTTGATATTTTAGCATTTGACTGTCTTATATAAAAGGCAAATTCCTTGGTGTTTCTGATTGTCGAAACCTTTCCACAGCCGGTTAGCCGACTACAGCCAGCCGTTCCGTTCACCGTGAGCCGTTCGAAAATTTTCTTCAGCCATTCACCCCGAGCCATTAAAACTTTTACCGCAGTCCGTGAGCCGTTCCCGCGAGCTGTTTGTTCTGTTCTGTTGTGACCGCGACAATTTGACCTATACTATTGTGTTACCCCGATGCCGAAAGTTGTCCCGATGTGTCTTTCCGATTCCGTTTCTTTTGGCACCGAAAAATCGGGTCAACATGTAAACGGAAACGGAAAAAATCGGATACCAATTAATCGGAATCGGTTGGAATCGATGCTGATATTTGGACGCGTTCCCTAAGCGACCACATACACGTAATGAAACAATAAAGGGCAGTCACTTTTGAGAGCTTTTAGCAAAAAACTTGGGAAATGTAAATGGTTACTAACAGTGTAACTATTTTAGCTGAATAAGATTAAATAGTTTATTATTGCCTATCACAGAAGAGGTCGTGAATGTACTGGTCACGTATTCACATAGATCGAAAACTTCTCGGGATCTCTTATTCAGATTATTCATGGTTACTTACGAGAACTTAAAAACAAAGGAAAATACTAGTTGGTAATTCACAAAAGTGGTCGCGGCCGCTTGTGGGAGCGGTCACTTATGAGTGCTTTTAATAACAGAGTTTAAGTGACAATTCAAGTAAATGGGGTTTCACAGTGTTGGTTGTAACTAGAGCTGGTCACTTACAAGAGTGGTCACAAAGAGAGCTTTGAGCGTATGTCAGCCAACTTTGCATGTTTTTTTAACTCGTGACTTCTAAACCCACAAACTAAAAAAGTTGGTTTAGAGCATACAAGTAGTGCATACATCTTTTGTACGTGCTGGGCTTTAAAAATTAAAATTGTTTTACTGAGAAAGTGATGATTAGTATTTCAGATGATTACTAGATGAGCAGGTCTCTTGCATTTCACAAAGTTCTATATAGTCTGATGATACATGTAGTCTGTTTTAAAAATTTTAGATTCTGGTAAAACCATTGACAGTTTGAAACTGACGAAAGCATTTTACATCAAAACCTGATTTAAACACAAAAATTTAACTTTTTAACACCTTTCTATTTTAGTCTTTGTTCCTTCGAGTGTCATACAGTGCCAGACACTTTGTAACAGTATTTGTATCTGACAGTACCAGACACCTAATTTTATAATGATATAATTGGTATCATGCAGTACCAGACAAGTTGTAATGATTTTGTATTATCCCTTGTTGTCAATTGCTCAGCTTGTGATCAATGTTATCTATAAATATAGCACCATTTTGATATTCTCATTAAACTGAAGATGGCATAAGTTATGCTGAAACATGTCTTAAAAAAGTTGTCTCGTGTTTTTTAAATCTGTCATGTTACTTGGAAGTTTTCAAGAAAATTTACATTTATTTATACTTTGTTATCTGTAGGAGGGAGTATGACAGATTCCATGATGTGGAATGCAATGACGACAAGCATGCAACTTGCTCAGGAGTGTTTGAAGGAAGATCCGTCCACTGGAGAAGAACAAGCTGAAGCTAGCCCACCCTTTGAGGGCTTAGAATCCTTTGCTCAAACAATAGAGTCAGGTATGTACAATGTACATCTACAGCTAAAGGGCATCTGGTTAAATAAGTGAGTTAGGTATTTATGTTTTCTACCAAAGTGAACTCATTTAGAATCTTTTTCAAGGGTAACGAAGTGCAAAATACATTAGGATTTTGTACAAAAGCTGATGTCATGAAATGGTACAATCATGCAGAACTCACAGCATAGTATCGTAATAATTGCTAGTAAGAATTAATATTAATTATATTTTGTTAATTTATTTGTAGTGCTGGCAAGAGTGAAGCTTTCCTTTAGTGATACAGTGATTAGATTTGAACATTTACCAAAGGACACTAAAACAGGAATAGGATTAGAAATACACATTAAGAGGTAGGTAAAATCTGAGCTGCAGGGTGTGAATCCATTGTATTGTAGACCCTGCAGAATGTTGTCAGCTTTCCTTGGACATTCACTGTTTTCATTATACACCATGCACACCTGGGAGGAGGGCTTGGGATTACCAGAGAAAAGTCTCATGTCTAAGGACTTAAAATGGTGGGGTTCCGCGAACTTTGTATGGAGAGCGCTTTATTCCATATTATTTGGTATGACCTGGTTCCCAGGGTCCTCTCGATGTCAAAATAATATTGTACGTAGCCATTTGCTGAACAAACATGGTGGCATTTAAAATAGGTGAAATTTATTAATAATGCAAGCAAAGGCTTAATATATTTTTTCCCTCAGTAATTACTTCTAGGTATATTTTAGAGCCAACCCGTTATTTTCTTTTGAAGTAAGTTGTGTTATAGACTCTAAATTACACAAATGGGACATTTGATAGATCGTGGCAGGACGCATGCCATAAATTATTATGTGTCTTTTAGGATTTTTATACCTCAGAGACGTAGGATGCAGGGATAACAAAATCACTGCTGGACCTGCAAGGGAAACCAAAACTTGTTTAATGTGTTTTTCCAGAAAATATCCATACTCCTCCTACGGAGGTTTTTTTGGTTTGAACCCCCTCACTGCTCTGGAAATTCCAGTTTTAATTAGCTTCATACCTTCCTTTAAAATTTTTGGTGTTAAACACTCCCTCCCCCTCGGAATTTCCAATGACCCTCCCATAGCTTGGGGAGGGTATGGATATTTTCTGAAACCACACAATAAAAAGGGGTTCGAGATCTATAGGCAATAGTAAATAAGTGAGGACACCTACCAAGGGAAACTGTTTTCAGTTTGAGATATAGCAGGGTTTTGGTGAGACATCCAAGTTTTGAGATAACAGGGGGTCCTGTACAAGTATTTGACTTTAACTGAAATGTTTTTGTGATGGACAGTGATTGTGTCAGTTGTGTTGTCTTCATTTTCAGAATTGATTACTCTGACTTATCTACTGCACTTGCCGAGAGAGACAGTCACTACAAAGCTAAGAGCGTCTATGAACCTGCTGCTTGTGCCTGCAAGAATCTCAAGATCTTTGGAGTCTCTGTTCACTTTGATGAATTTCCAGAGGAATCAAGAACCATGCCTCAAGCTCCAGACTATCCAGAATCTCCCCCACCCTCCCCTAGGAGTGGTTCATGCTCTCCGCCTCTCCATCACCCCCACAGTACTCTCGAAGGACTTTCATTGTCAGCCGAACAATTCCACAGCTCTCCCCTCTCAGGAAGTCTTTTACCACAGATCAAAATTGCCACATTTGCTGGTCACTCTGAAATCAAGCTGAAGCTGAAACAGAATGTTGCTGTTCCTGGACCCAAGGTGCTGTTGAAATTAATGCTACTTAAAAAAGCTCCCTTGTTAAGGACAACTCTCAGAAGGGTTGTGTGTCTTCATGACTTGTATTATACTGGGCAGGCATGTATGATAGGGATTGAACAAAACTCTTTACAATGTGAGCGTAAGAGACAATTTTTATGATGATCAGATGATGATGTTGATGTTGTTGTTGATCATCATCATCATCATCATCATCATCATCATCATCATCATCATCATCATCATCATCATCATCATCATCATCAACATCATCATCAGCATGTTAACATGCCAGCATTATTTATGAAATCATGTTTTTGTGCTTTGAGTAATTGTTTCAAATATTTCCCGTCAGGTGGATGTTGAATGCTTTCTTGGAACACTGAATGTATTCTTGTCTCCCAAACAAGTTCATTTGCTCACTGAATTTGCAAGTGGATTTTCAGCTCCAGGTTTGTTTTGTTTAAGCGGGCAAATTAATTTATGGAGAACTGTACTGTTAGTTAAAGTGCAAGCCTATCCAGTGAAAAACAAGAAAATTAAAAATGTATTTTTTTAAAAAATGAGGAAGGATAAATTGCTCTCAGTATGTGCTGTCATGCTAGAGGTATTCAAGGTTTTATGTTAGGTAAATTAGGAATTTTAATTACTTATTGTTCGAGCATGAAGACAAATCACAAAATCATGAATGTCTCTGGAAGTAATGGGTTAAGGTGATTATAATGTAAAACACGGCACCAAACAAACAAACAAACAAACAAACAAACAAACAACTTTATTTATTTATAGTCTCAATCATAGAGCCTTGCACAAGTGCACTTCTAATCAGGGAGACTGAAGACTGAATTGGAATTCGATCGAACTGGAACCAGTATTGTACTTCCTCTAAGAAACACACAATAGTATATAGCATGACATTGCCATCAATGATAACAGTCTTGACTGCATGCAGTCTCTTTCTGCCTTGAACCAAATACTACATTCTGTGATGGTCCTGAGATGGTCCTGAGATTAAAGAGATGGTCCTGTTAGAAACACACACTGTCAATATTGTGCAAGGTCACAGTTATTAACCCTTTAAGCCCCAACAGTGACAAGCTTCTAATTATTTCTCCTTACAATATAATTATATGAAAATCACAACTTGATCAAACATTATTAGGACATGAGAACATATGAGATAGTCACCAAAGCTAAAATGTCTTGATGTTAATTAATTCTCCCAACAAGTACCACATGAAATATATGGAAAACAGAGAGGAGAACATGCATGTTGATATTGGGGCTTAAAAGGTTGAAATCAGTAAGGAGCAGGTGATGGTTGGTAAAGGCTCCTATTAGATATGACCACTCAGATTTTCACCCAATTTCACACTGAAGTATGTCTCAAGCCAACAAGAGGCACATTGTTAATTTATACTTACTAGCAGTGACCAGTGAACAGTATGGGTCAAGAAGTTAATTTTACTGACAGATTTTCAACAGAGCAACATCATTCTACTACAAAATGTGTTTCTAAAATATTTTTATTATTTAATTTGAAGATTATGCACCCAGCCACACCACAGTGAAAGGCCATTCAGTCAACAAACCCATGCAAGCAGAGGACTATCAGAAAATAGAACAAGACTTACAGAACCAGCTCATGTCCAATAAACATGTTGAGCAGAGACATCAACAGGCACAACAGAGGGTTGACTCTTGGAACTTTAACTTTGAATCCTGTGTGACAAATGACACACTCTCTCACTACTCCTCAGGCATTGATTATGACAACGTGTTAGGGGAGGAGGAGGAGGAGGAGACTTTTTATTCCATGTCATCCAATCAGGATATTCTGCCTCCTCTTGAAGAGCCTGTCTTGCCTGCCGACATGCTGGCAGTAAACAGATCACCATCTGGAAATCTGCTGCAGTCACCAGAATTTTCTTCTTTGGGTACTATAAGAGGGGTGCAGTCATCCCCTTATAAATTAGTGAACACTATAGGATGTGACAAGAGGTTTGTAAGCCAGAAAGTCCAAATTCCAGGTGAGCTATAGTTTATTTTCCATTAGCATTCAATATGTGCATGTTATTACAAGTAGCCTATTACATGTATGTGACAGAGTCTACAAGTTGGTAGTGGTTATACATCTCATCATGATGATGTTATAAGTTACCTAAGCTCAAGTTGTCTCAGTCTGAAAATCAACATTAAAGTTATCTAAAATTCTCAGTCTTTATTCATGTATTTATTTAGTATTGCTCAGTGCTTATCTGCATTTTTTTTTTGTCAACCAGGGACTTCTCTCACAGAAGCTGCTAATTCTGTCTTTATCAATGCCAAGCAATCTGTGTCACCTGTTAATGAAGTAAGGGCAGGTGAGTCCTTGAAAAAAAAAAAGAAAATCAGGACAGCAGATTAAAGTTCAGTGGTCTCCTCTTCAACACCCCCTGTTTATTACACGTACATCATGTTGTACTGTAGGGCTGATTTTGACGGTATGACTTTTGCTTAATATGACTTTTGCAGTACGTGCTGCTTGCGTTTTTGTGTCATTGAAAAAAGTGTTCAAAAACATGTATCTCAGACAAGTAATTTGTTGTTGCCTCAGGCTTACCATTGTCCTAAGTTTTAAAACATGTTTTAAAAATATCCTGCAACAATTTTTGTCATGCGTGACAAACATGAGCAAGTTGTAGCTTCAATTGACTTACGACACTAAACAATTAGCTTCATACTCAAGGTTTTTTGTGAGTGTGTTGCATGCAACAAAGCTGCACTCTCTAGATCAGCCTATAAATGCCTGAGGCATTCATTTCTCCTGGTGAGGTGTTCATATTATGGTTCAAGGTTTAAGCCAGAAGTGTATCTGATAGGACACTCACATTCAGAAGAAATGAATTCATGATAAATGCACCTTTAAAAATCTTGGCATTGGGACACCCACGTGTCAGCAACTGGCTAAAAGCCTCAGTGGTGCTTTAATTGGAGAGGAGCATTTGATTGATAGAGGGTGTTACAAGATGAGCTTTGTTGATTGAATGTTTGATGAACTTATTTAAATTACATCTTTTTATTATAATACATTATTAATTTATAAATACACCCCCTCCTCTCCCTGCCTTTAAAACCAGAACAACTGATGTTTGTTTTCTATAATTTCAGATGGCATTTCAAGACACAGCCTGTCATTAGCTAACCCTGGCTTAGCTGGCATAGCAGCACTAGATGACCCCTGCCCTGATGTGGTTAAATTAAGTGTCAAGCTCACTAGTCTAGCACTCACTGTGCTCCATATTGACCCAGTGTTGTCACCAACATCAGAGACTAAAGGGTTTCATCTTAAAGACAATGATGTTGATCATCCATTGGCTTGTATGGCTGACAAGTTTTTTTCCAACCTTGGTACTTATGGATTTGGTGGAAAAGATTTTGAGGAGGTGGCTGAAAAGTTTTCTGTTGCATGTGCTGGAGATCATCTAAGGTACAGTCCTCATTTCAACACTCCAATAATACACTGTGCATGTAGACTGTGCTGTTGTAGTCATTCCTTTTATCTGATGAGCAGTTTTCAAAATCCACAAGCTCAAAGCAAAAGCAGAGAATTCCTTTGGTTACTGGGCAGAATGGCCAGACGCAAGATTAAGAGTGTACATATTCAATGTATAGGGGCAGTCTCATCAATTTTAAGTTATGTAGCACTGTGAAAAGCCAAAAGAAATTTTTATCTATGGGAGCCTAAAAATAATGGTCCAGTAAGTATTAAAATGGGTATTCCAGTACATGGAGACTATTATAAGTACATGTACATGTTTGTCTGGGTAGGGATGGCCAGGATGGAAATGGCGTCCGACTTGAAAACTTCTGGCAGAATGTTTCAAGTTTCTGCCCTTGTGTCTCAGATAAATTCTCTAAAAACTAATTTTGGCTTGTTTCTGTTTTGAAAATTTATTTAATAATTATTGTCCCCTTGGTGGTCTAAAAGCAATTCATGTGTGAGCACGGTACTTTGATATAAATGAATCAAAATTGTGACAAAGAAGGTAGGAAAATTGCCATGAGACTGGCCCTTTAACGGATACCCAATATCAAAATTGTGAATTCAAAGGCTTTTCAAGAAACTGACACTTTGTTATGAATTCTTCTTCATGTTAAGCTGCCATTTGTTCCTGTAGGTGTATGGCAGCCCCAATCTCATTTGAATTTGAGAGGATGGTCAGTAGCTCACATCATACAGGAAACTGTGAATTGTCTGTAGGCAAGCTAGAGCTGAGTGAGTGTTTATTTGAAAGGTTGTCACCTTCTGCACCAACTACAACACCTTATTCCACCACACAGGTGAGAAACTTTATTTGAAATTTTGCTCATTTTCTGGATTGTAATGAAATTGTCTCTTTCAAAGAGACAATTTCAAAGACGTGTTCAAGTTTCCTTGCGCAAGTAGTAGTCAAATGCAGTTGGTTATCAGTTACTGTTATTTGCTGAAATGTCAATGCTTTTCGTCCAATAAAAATCAGTGTAAGAAGAAAACTAGTACCCAGGCTCATCGCCAAAAGACTCGTGGAACGCCTGGAGGTTAAAAATTGCTTGCAAACAAAGCAGCGTGTTTTCATCGATGTTTAGGAGGAAAATGCTTCAAAATAATCAATCTCTTCGGCTTTTATGTTTGTGAAGATGAAAAGCAGCTGCTTTATCACCAATATTAGGCAAATTTTTCTGTTTTATGCAGAAAATACTCTGAAAATGCGGAAGATGCAGACGTTAAAGAATTGTGCGGATCCGCACCACCACATCCTGTCAGATGCCCTGTATATATGAGATTCGAGAAATGTAAAGTGTGTGCATAAAAAGTTTAAAGTTTAGGAGTTTTGTCTGATCATTCTGGTGATGATGTTATATAATAACGAGGTTGTATGTTAGGAAAGATGCAGTATTCACAGTGTCATGAACATGGGGCTGGACAGAAAAAAAATCTGAGTCTTTATAAATGGGAATCAAATTAAACCCACACCATGACCTCTGTACTCCACACTGAGTTTCTGGGAGACTTGTTAGTCATGGGAAGTTAGCTCATATTATTTTAATTGGATTTAGTGTAGAGATGCATTATTGCTGAATTAAAAATAAAAATTGCAACAGATTTTGACATTTAGATTTCAGAGTATCATAACTCTTGTACATGTTCATCGGTTGGAGCCCCTTTAGGTGTAGGTGTAGGTGTAGGTGTAGTATATCTGTCATACGTCTTTGTGTATTAATTTAGTTGAACAGGTATGGGTGCCATATGTGTATGACACAAAGATGAGTGCTTAAGCCTAAGATGCCTTGCATATTCCACTTTTAATTTTTTCAGCTTCTTAAGTTCCTGTCCAGTGAAGGTCAAGCGGCGCCCTATTATGGATTTAATCCAACTTCCACCCTTCCTTGCATCAGACTAAAGTACAGGAGCACTCAGAGGACATCTTCACCGGTAAAACACAACTCCTATTTTTTTTTACCGCATTTTGGTCTATAGTAAGTGTACTATCATTTTATTAGCAATTTTTCTGAATTTATTTGGTGTTTATTTCCAGAATAGTTATGAAATAAGTCTGTGCTTGTTACAGTATGAATACCTTTTAATCCCCTCAAATATTCTTTCCCTTATTTTGAGTGTGGCTGAGCTGTCTATTTTTTGTGAAGTTTGTGCCACACCCAGCTCCCCTTTCTCATTTTAACTTTGTCTCATTTTTCCCTTTCCCATTTTTGTCTCATTTTCTCATTTCTGATTGATTAGTGGTACCTTCGATTCAGTTAACTGCATTTTTTTCTTACCTTTTTCCAGAGTGCTGTTCAAGGTCCCAATGTAGTGTTACCCAAGTCTGAGTTGTCCCTGGAGCTTGGTGGCTTGCTCTGTGAATTAGATGTGTCTATAGTTGACAGATTAACAGCTCTCTTGGATCCACAACCTGTGTTTATGAACCATTCCTCAACCATGCAGTCCCGAATGTTGCGTTCCTGTAATCCTTCAATAGTGGTATGTTACTTAGTGACTCAAGTTCAGAATTGTCAGGGTTTCTATTTTTTTTTTAATATGAGCTGCATGTACTTACAATCACAGTAGGTTGTGCATAGATTAAACTAATAGCTAAAGTACCTTGCTATAACTTTTATAAGATGTTTTCAAGTTACTCTTGGGTAGAAAAACAGTCAAAATTTTTAAGTGTAGTATTTTTGGCCAGGAAGGTTTACTCACACGTTTTATGTTTTCTTTTAAAAAGCATGGAAACAAACCAACATCCTTTTTTTTATATCTGTTTACCTTCAAAACGTACCCCTCACACTTAAGAATACTGATTGACGGCAGCAGTTAGGACAAGAAGGAAATTGATTAAACAGATCGATGCAAAAGTGACCAGAAGAGACGTGCCCTAAAAATAAGTCTTGTGAATAAGATTACATGTATGTGATTTGTTTGATGTGTTACATGTATCTTCTTGGCAGAACCAGCAGGCTGTGTTTACTCAAGCCATGGAAGATAATCCTGCTGTAGAGCAGCCTTTTAACATTCACCTGACCTGTCCTTCATTAATTGTTGTCCTAAGGTGGGTGATTGGTCACTCAAGGCTATTTTAGAACTGATTCTGACTTGCTCGCATTAGGTCTGAAAATAATTTAATGATTTAAAGTAGCACATTTATGAAGAAGGGATTTGCTTTCTCTTGTCTTCCCTCAATTGGAAACATGTTCTTCTATTTTGTCACAATCTTGTTAACAATTATGGTTTACTAAGGCATAGACAAGCAAAACAAATGATAAAATCCGATGTTTTGGAGTCATACATCATAACGCTGTTGTCAAGGTAACTTATACAAAATGTAAATTACAAGTATCACGAAGCAGTGTAGGTGCTAAATTAGTATAATAGACAGTGCACAAATAAAATTACACAATCAAATACTTTCCCACAAATGGAGTCTGATTGCACGTTTAGATTGGGTTATAGTTTTTATAAACGACATCTCATGTACTAAGCAATCAAACCTATTTCTACATTTCTTAAGGAAAACGAAATGCCTCAGTAAGTCTTCAGGGACCTTCCCGTGCATGTTATGACAGTGTTTGTGTATGGAGGATGACTGTTGTTTATGTCCCTCCACATGAACGTGTATACAAACACTATCATTTACCAACATACCTGGTCCAGAGCAATAGTCGTCGGATGATCAACTACTGAACAACATCCTGTCTCTTAGTCAAGATAAAACTGAATGTTATCGTCAAATATTTTTACCCGCTTTACCTCCTGTTATAGATTTCCTATTCCTGACTTAAGGCCAGCTGTGGATCGGCGTCCCTGGTGGAAGCAGGCCTTGAGAAAGGAGCGCTTAACCTTTGAGTTTTCTGCTGTAGAATTCAACACTTCTCTCAGTGGATCTGAACTTCCTTCTGTCTATAATTTCAGCTTCAAAGAGATGCATGGTATGTGGACATTTGCTGCTTAATGTTTTTCACACTTAAAAGGCCTACATTGTATGCGATGGTTATGGTGGAAAGTCAAATGCTGTTTCCAGTGTATTGTTTTGTTTATGAGCTGACAACATTACAAGGAACTTGGAGATCTATGTATAGCACTGATGCAAAAAGTTGGAAGAGTGCTTAAAAATTTTCCATGGTTTTTACTGTGTACATATTTGCTTTTTTATGCATTAATCTTTGATTTGGATTTGAATTTTCTTAAGATTTTTGATGACCAATTTTTATGTACTGGTATAATTATGGCGAATTCTTATAGCATGGCAAAACTGGATCGAAATAAGAGAAAAGGATTAACTCTATGTTGCAAATATCCATCGTTTAACAAAAAAGTCTCAAGCGACTTGATGGTAATGACTTGCAACATTTGCTATTGACTTGGTACAGTACCACCAGCCTGTTCATGACAGTTATTTGTGTGGAGGGTTTTTTGCTCTGCTTATTGGCAAAAAAGCATCCATGAAAGGAAGATAAACTTTGATACGTTAAGGGTCAATGAAACAGTTGCACTGGATTTTTACAGGTCACTTCCAGGAAGGCAGTAGTGGTAGTACCAGAATGCCAGTTATTGATGTCACACATGGTCACTGTGATAATGACACAGGCAATGGCGGCTTTGATTGGCCTAGGTAAGTTTGTTGTAAGTAGTCCATGTTAGCGTTACAACTTTCTAACCTGAGGATGTTCTTTTTATTGTCAAAGTGTTGGTGTCACACAAAAAAGTAATTTGGATTTATTTATGCATGTTTCTGATTTTTCTGAAATTCTGAAGCTTGCCGTAGTAATTTGCCCAAGATAACTAAGAGAGTTCCAAAAATGTCATCTTGTGTTGTGACATACTAATTTTTCACCTTCTCATTTTTTTCTGTCTGGCTAAAACTTTTAAAATAAGAAAATGCCCCATAATCCAACACAAGGCAATAGGCCTTTCCAATTCCAAGCTGTTTATGAACCAAATATGATTGTTGTTATTTCAGGATTGTGATCACAGTTCAGCCTCCTGCTCCTCTGTCCGCTCTGGAGGAAGTCCAGTCCTCAGATAACTCTCCCCTCAGTTCCTTAGATGCTTACCCTGTCATGAAAGCCGAGCCATCACCCTTCTCTTCCAGACCAGTCATGTTTGAGATGGAGGAGGTTAGTGTAATAAACTTGATGACTAGTCCTGCAACAGAGACTTCTTTTATATCCTCATACTGTCAGGTTGAGAACAGGACAGTTTCCGTTTTCCTTTCCGTTTCTCTCATTTCTCTCTTGGCTTCTCTTCTGGTGGAGCCTCTGTGGGATACCTCTCCCTTACTGGTTGGTAACAGGCCTAGGGACCTTGTGAAGACTCCCGTAAACCCTCTTTTTAGCCCCCCCCCCTCAAATAATCCCTCCTTCTCTAATAAACCCCCCTTTTGGAGCAAGAATTTTATTAAGCCCACCTTCTCCCCTCTTTTACAAAAAAAGAATCACAATTGCGGTAATTACCAATATAACACTTCATTGTTCAAGAACTGATAACTCAGTACTAGCATTCTGCTAAAATAAATAAGCCCCCCTCTCTCTATTAACTGCCCCCCCCGTCAAGCGTGCTTGAAATAAATAAGCCCTCCGGGGGGGGGGGGCTTAATAGAGGATTTACGCTTGCTAGACATTATAGTCGCAGTTAACAGGCAGAGTTAGTAAAATATTTGTTTTTTCTTTCAGCTTTTAATGCCCGGAAGTCAGGAAGAAATGACCAAATTTCAAGATGACACAGTGTCGTCGTCTAAGGTGCATGTGGAGTGTACCTTCCCCAGACTGGATGTCAACCTTCACACAAAAGACGTGTTCGAGAACATATACAACAGGTTGGAACTACAGCATCACATTCACAAACTCATTGATACTTGATGTATACGTCATGGTGTTAAAACACAGGAAACTGTAACAGTAAAGTGTATCAACAGTTGCCTTAAGGGACGTTTACTGAGCAGTCACCTATGATGTAGTCCACAACGTTTTGACTGCTTACTTCAACTGGTCTTTATCAGACATGGAGATTTACTGCTGACCCGTCACCGAAGTTTGGAGCTCAGACCACCAGAGATTTAGCTATTTTGTTCTCTTACCATTAGATTGGGTTGCTAACGTGCACACCAGGCTCGACAAGACAATAAAAATTATTTTTCCTCTGTTTTCATTCTCCAGATTGGCCAGTGACCTGCTACTATGGGAACCCATGGCCCCTTCCCCATCTGACCGGCCTGATCCATGTGGTTTCAATATTGGCACAGGGTTGGACCTGGCAAGTCAGATGCTACAGGCACAAGGACCTGATCGGTTTGTTATGTGCAGATCAGGGCTACGAAGTTACGATGATGGTAACTAATGGCAAATATAACAATGCATTGGTGTCACACAAATGTCATGTAAATGTCAACTGCACAATTTTGGCTGAGAGAGGACGTCAGCATGTGATGATGGGATTGGGTGTGACTTTCACAGGGTTTATTCTAGAAATTGGCCAATGAGGGCCCAGTGGGCCCCCTTCTGTAATTTTAGGGGGCCCTTTTTCAAGAATGGGGACCCAAGAAAGGAGCAACTGAGAAGGCCTAGATTCGAGTAACTGCGGAATCCCAGATGTTTGTCTCGTAAAATAATGGCTCTCGTCGCGTTCATATCAATCTTATGGTCAGGGATGTTTTCGAATACTCTGTTTCAGAAAATTAGTACTTATCCTTGGACACAATTTTGTTTGCCCCATTTGACGCGCCAAATGCGTGGGGCATTTTTTTTCGAATTGCGGAAATCTCGCAAAGCCGCGCTCTAGAATAAACCCTGCTTCAGTCCATGATGTTATTCCACAGCCCACCTTATGTATTAATGTGGGCAGGCCAGAGAACACTGGAAGGTGTATTCCCTAAGGTCCCTGTTATCACCCAGTAATGGAGTAGTGTCCCACAGAGGCTCCACCAGAAGAGAAACCAAGAGAGAAATGACAGAAACGGAAAAGAAAACGGAAACTGTCCTGTTCTCAACCCGACAGTATGAGAGTATAAAAGAAATCCCTAAAGACAATATAAAAGTAGTCTCTGTTGCAGGACTGCTATTGTGAAGTGTAACAGGCAATGCCGGCTGCGTCCTCTTTGTTATTCTTTGCCACAAAGGCCTTGTCAAAAATCTAAATTTTACCCTTTTCAAATGCACGTTTTGGTGTTAATCGGAGCGCGCGCAATATCAAAATTTTATGATACGATCGCAATACCGTGTAGGATAGAATCCAAAAAGACAGCTTTGTAAGCTTCTGGGAAGGCGTGTTTGTCGCTGTGATTAATTTTGTGTTTTGTTTTGTACACAGATGTATCTTCGTCTGAAGATGGCAGCAGTAATTTGACATCTTTGGATAACAAGTATAAACGCACCACCTCAAATCCAAACGGCCAGACAACCTTTACTCTCACACTCAACGTTAGCAAGGCGAGGCTGGCAGTTTTTCCTGTTAGCGAGGTAAAGGTTTTTACGATAAAAAAGCAGTGATAAGTGTCCTTTACAGTGCAATCTGCTGGTGGGTAGGAGCTTTCAAACATTAAAGGCAAATATTTCAAATTCCAGATTGTCATGTAAACGGTGGTTAAAAATCATTACTGACAGAGAGCAGACTTATAACCTGAGTTCAGGTAAATTGGCCACAATAAAGAGATTCAAAACCTTATTGTTTGAGCATTGACCTTTCGCTAGAGTGAAGATGATGGACTAGCGCTCTGAACGTTATCTACTGAATCAGTTCGTGGTGGCCAATTTCCCTTATATTAACCCAGACTCGTACCCAGTCGCTATTTATGAGTCTGGGGGAAGGGGAAAGAAGATTGGATTCTATTGAGGCGCGCGGGGTGACATGGGAAGGAGCGAAGAAAAAATAGCGTTAGAGCAAAAGTAAAAAATACACAGACACAAACAAGCCCGCCAAGAATCAAGAAATGAAACTAAAAAAAAATGTAAAACCTGCTCCTTCATTCAAGATGGTCTGTCATCATGTACATTCAAAAACACAGGCCAAGTACACCATATCAAGCAAACAATCACATGTGCATCCAAAAACCTCATCTACATGATCCAATGCCGAAAATGCAAAAACACTCCAAATGCTCCAACAGAATACATCGGACAAACAAAACGCGCGCTACGTGACAGATTTGGAGAGCATCGTAGAGCCATACAAAACCAGACCGCGGCACTTTAATCAGAACGGACACAAACTCACGGACATCGAACTTCTTCCACTCGAACTCATTAATTCTAAAAGAGAATCCATACGTAGAGCTCGCGAATCATTTTATATAGATAAGGCCAAAACTATGCAACCACATGGTATAAACAGGGAAGATGACTATTAATCCTCTTTTTATTATTATTATTATTATTATTATTATTATTATTATTATTATTATTATTATTTATTTATTATTATTTTTTTTACACTTCTCTATATTTGTTCATGGTAATTTTATTTCGTCCTCATTGGCTTGTTAAAATTTTAAATTTCCAAACAATCGTATCATGTATCTACTGTAACCGTTTTACTACATATTGTAACGACTATCCGTATTTTCATTAAATCCCCCGAAGAAGGACGGCTTGACTGTCCGAAATATCGGGAAAGCCAACTCGCTCGTCGTTTTTTCTTTGCTGTTTTTTTCATTATAGTTTATTTCAGTTACTTTAAAAAGAGCAGGATCTTGATTGTGGTCATATCTTATAGAAGTTTCATCATTAATATAGCGACTGCGTACGAGTGTGATATTGACCCTTTAAACTCCAGTATCAACATGCATATTCTCGTCACTGAGACATTTTATGTTTGGTGATCATTTCCTTTAATCTCGTGACCTGTATGTTTGATTAAGTAGGGATATTGTGAGGAGAAATGAGATGCTTGTCACTACTGGGCTTAAAGGGTTTACTCAGCTCATATCAAACTAAAGTGTTTAACTCCCTACCAATGCAGAACCTCAGTTTCTATGGAAAGTAATACCTTTATCATTAGTGGGCTATTAATGTGGAATCGTATCCAAGGAGTTCAATTTGGATCTTACATTGAAGCAACTCCAGCTAGTAATCAGGATGGGTCTTAAATTTGAGCCCACTCTAAGATACACTGGCTTTTCAAAGGAAATTGAATGTGAGGTTTGATCTGGAATTTTTTTTTTGTTCTGGTTTTCTCTTAAAGAGAGAAAATGCGATAACATGAAACATGCTGAAATCGCCAAGAGTCAGCTTATCTAGAACATACATTTGCAAGTAACACACCGTGGAATGGAAGTGAAGTATTTCTTGCCACAAAATTTTGTATTACTGCACCGAATCTTATCATCGAATTCATTAATACGTTTGGCTGGAGAGAGCAGGAGCTCTTTCTTCTAATTCGACACTCTGATTCGTTCTTTCGTTTATCCTTAGGACGTGCAATTAGATCTGGTAACTATTACACCATTAAACACCTTTGTCTGGTTTTCAGGTTTTATCTTCAAGTTCTACTCCCAGGGATTGTAACCCCAGATCTGAAGACGTGCTAGGAGAAATAGCAGCCGAGTTTAACGACGTTACGTTCTTCATGGCAGCGTGTTACAAAAGTCAAATCGATCTTAGCTACTTATGCCTTCAGTCGCAAAAGGTCGCTTTTCAACATGCACCTGTGGTACCACAGGGCGCCCATGCGTCCATGGAGTCTGCATTCAGTGGCGCCGAGCTCCAGTCGACTCTATACCACACTGAGCCAGGCATAAGGCAAGCTGATGGGAACACTGGTGAACCGATGTTTGCCTTTGCTGTCAAGGTTTCTTCAGATACTGCAAAGAACATCAAGGTAAGGTGGCTAAAGTGCAAAGAGGAGTTTAATTCTACTACAGATCCTCTTTCATTTGTGTGGTAATCTGATACTGTTAACTGAGAATGAGTGTCCCGAAGATATACTATGATATATGTAGCTTCTCCGCACTGCGCTCTTAAAGATTTCATACTATTTCGCTCTCAGTGGTCGCCAACTCGGGTGCTCTTCAAGTTAAAGGTTGCTTAATCTGTATTTTACATATCGTGATTTGGTTTTATCTGAATGTTGCAGGAAATTTTATTTTCTCTGGGACTTCGTAGATGCACTCTTCGCCACAGGATGCTCTCTTCTAAACAAATGTGGCTTACGCAGGTATTCATACGTTCTTTGGTAATTCAACTGTCGGAACAAAATACCATTTTTTACAAATATACTCTTCAGAATTTTAGACGAGTGTGTATGGATGTGAGGTTGGACTTTAAACTCAGAATCGTTCTCTTTAGGGCTGTAGGACTCGCTTAGCAGAACTTAGATCTCAGTGTTCCTGATAAGAAAGGGGACTCAGACTCGAACACATCCTCGGAGACCCAGGGGCAGGTAGTCGGGACGACAGTATTTTCATGGGCGAAAGTTTACAACAAGAGCGGGAGAGCCCCTGGGCACTTACTCTCACCGAACGAGTTCCAGAAGCGTTTGAAATCCTGCCTTCTGATTGGCCAGAAAATTTTTTTTCTGGCCAATCAGCGAAGAGGAACAGCCGGGCGACTCTCATGTCTTCTTACACGAGGTTGTTTTCCTCATCAATCGCCGTAGTAGCGTGGCCCGTTCAACGGGAACATTTTTGAGGAGAGCTTCAGAAAAAAATAATAATAAATAAACGAAGTCGAGGAAATCGCAAACTATAACGTGGCCGCAAGAAAACAAACACTCGCAGGGAATTTTTCACGGCGGACTTATCGAAGGTAACGCAAATTTTTAGAGCTAGCGACTTCCCCTTTCTCCAATGTAATTATTTCTCCTTCTTCGTTGATCTTCGTCTGAAACTTTCCATCTCTGATGCACGGGCCACGCAACTATGTTGATCGAGGGCGTCATGTCACGTACTAGAGAGAACTACTAGTTCTCTCTAGTACGTGACATGACCTCGCATCGACCGTTAAGCAGAAAATCGCCCAGATCGGCCTCCAGAAGCTCGGAAAATCAATAAAAACACAGCAAACACACAGCAGGTAATGTTTTTGAAACTGTATTCCATTTTAATACATTTTCAGCGGAAAACCGCCGATTATTTTCGATCGAATTTCAGCTCCATACAAACACTCATATTACGCTTTGGTTAACTGTGGTTCCCACGCTCGATCGACATAGTTGCGTGGCCCGTGCATCGGAGATTCCCGTGGAAAGTTTCAGACGTAGTTCAACGAACAAGGAGAAATAATTAGTAACATCGTTTACTCGAGTAGCTATTAGCCTCATGCAACACTTAAGAAAGGGGAGTCGTTAGCTCTAAAAATTAAGTCCTTCGTGAAAAATCCCGCTGAGTGTTTGTTTTCTTCCGGCCACGTTATAGTTTGCGATTTCTTCGACTTCGTTTATTTATTTAGTATTAATTTTTTTTTCTGAAGCTCTCCTCAAAAATGTTCCCGTTGAATGGGCCACGCTACTTCGGCGATTGATGAGGAAAACAACCTCGTGTAAGAAGACATGAGAGTCGCCTGGCTGTTCCTCTTCGCTGATTGGCCAGAAAACAATTTTTCTGGCCAATCAGAAGGCGGGATTTCAAACGCTTCTGGAACTCGTTCGGTAAGAGTAAGTGCCCAGGGGCACTCCCGCTCTTCTTGTAAACTTTCCCCCACGAAAATCCCGTCGTCCCGACTAGCTGCCCCTGGGTCTCCGAGGATGACTCGAACAGTAAATGGCAAATGGCTGTAGTGATGTGTTAGAGAAACTCACCTCATTTGTCTCCTCAGAATTACTCAGACTCCCTGTCTTGATAGAACTTACACGTATCTTGAGCACGTGATTGCTTGACGACTGACACATGACTTTGTCTCAGGTCAAAGATTTCTTTGACGTGAAGGATGATCCGGTTCTTGGTTTCAGTCCCCCAGCGGTCGTAACAGTGTTTCACTTGCATGTGTGGGAAGGTACCATTGATTACAGGTTTGTTCAAGTTTTGCAAGTTCAACGTTTTGTAAGTTTAATGAGATTTTAAGAAATTATCCTTACCAAAAGCCCAAACAAAACTGGTTAACCTCCAAGCCTATCTGTAAGGACTCTTTTGAAGGGTATGTCCAAAACAACGGTATGAACGGAACGGATGGCTCATACATATCCGGTTTCTGCAGTATAAACTGCCTTGGAGCATTACTGCTCCTCTGGACGGGATACTAGTCCATTGCAGAGTTAGTGGTCTGTAATGTTGTTGTTTGCCCAGGCAAATAACTTTACTCCACACTGCCTGTCTGCATCTACATGTAGGTCTGTAAGTGTGTACTAATGAATCAAGTCTGCCAGCCCCATCACAGCGGTCAGAAGCAGCTTAAGCTTTTTGCTTTGAGCATGTCTTCAGAATGAAGTAACTGGCATCCACAAATTTTATCGGCGTGAAATTTGGTTTATCGGGACATTTTTTGCATCGTTTTCATACGAACTTCACGCTCGTGAAAGTCTGAACTGATTCAAACTTCAAGGCTCTGAAAAACCGGAAGTGACGTAGTGTTTTAGCGTTTGACCGCTGTGAAACCAGCTCCAGCATCTCATTCAGGCCACAGTAGTAACACTCCTAGTTGTTTCGTGGGTAACCTGTGCCTTGAGTGTAACTTTGCCTACCTTACCTTACAATATTAGTTACGTAATACGTCTTGTTTGCAGACCTATCCACCTCCCTTTACGAGTTCTGGTTACCATGGGAACTTTCAGCGTGTCAAGTAACATCACGATTGAGTCCAATGTGTCTCTTTTGAGGTATGCCGGATATTTTTCATAGCATTCACCTGACGTTAAAACATCTCAGTGCATGACAGGAAGGAAACAAAAAGTGTCTGATATTATACAACAGTATACAATTTGCAGCGTCAAGATGGTTAAAATAACGAGGAGGGATACCGATTACTCTGTATTACACCGTATTCCTTCTTGGCTTGGATATCAACATACTACATAGAGCGCTTAGTTTAATAAGATGTTATTTTGACGAGGTACATGCATTTCCTTCGATCTCAAGAATCCTTGAAAATTGTTTTTTAGGTTTATTCGCAAGGTATCAACTTTTAATATCATTCTTACTACATCCATAGTTCACAGGCAGGTGATTCAAGGTTTGATTCATTTATTCATCAAGACATTCAATTCCTTTGTTGGTTGTGTTGGACGTTTCGCCGAAAACGAGCGGAACTTTTCCTGAAACAAAATTTTGAAGGCCTAATGATTTGTGTGGTGCGAACTTTCGCTTTGCCTCTCGAGGTTTCGTTCGAAAGTATCTTACAAATATTCGCTTCGCAGACATTTCCCAGGAAATTTCGTCGTATGAAGTCACAACTGACCGACTCCCAGCGTGATGTGAGGATTTACAGTTCAGTTGAAGATATCAAGGTTTCACTATTCATTGAACTCTTGGAAGGTTTTCACGTGTAATTTGCAATTGCATTTTTCCTCGTTGCACTCATGGCTCCATTTCAAAATTCAGCCTTTTGAGAAACTTCTCATGGTACTTCCAACAGTGTTACTGGTTTATTTTCCAATATGTTTATACAGTTGACCTTTTTGTGTGTTTCTTCCTGTAACAGATTCATTATTGACGACGCTGCGTTGTATTTGTCGGACAAATGCAGTGGATCTGCCAATATTAGAAGTAAGTTGTCCACATGGCTTGGTTGTAAATGATTTCTTTTGTTACTTTGCCTTTCACTTTTGACTTTGTTTGTGTCATCTCAAACTTTCAAGCATTAGCCAAAAAAAACAACAAACAAACAAAAAAAATAACAACAACAAAAAGAATAACCCTCGGTTAGCTGTTAAATCTAGATTGGTGTTAATTGTCTTTTGGACATCTGAGCGTCTTTATGTCAAGCTACTTTTACCACTTTCACTTACATGCTTTTCTTGTTATACTGATGCAGGTGTTGTGTTTTTTCAGACTATGTGTGTGTTCTTGATCTTGGGATGTTTGAACTGTCTCTCTTCACATGCTGCGATGGCAGGGACCAGGTAAGAGATAACAAACACAAGTTATATCTACATAATTTCACATACACCTGTGTATTTTTTTCAAGGATTCCTTTGTTGTGATATCATAGGAAAAAAATGAAGCGGAGTAGCATTCCATCAAGGAGGGAGGCGGTAGTAATGCTACCAGGCGCTCCCTTTAACAGCATGCACATATGGGTTGCCTGTGATCTCTGTGATATGTATAGGTACCTTGTGGTCAAATTAGATTTTGACCTAAAATGCATTTAAATGCAATTTAACGGATTTTACAACAAAGAGCGGCAACAGTGCTACTGGTCAGTCGTCGGTCTGGAGGCGCATGGGCAGTAGTTCTCAACGGCGTTCATGTGGCGTATGTTTCGGGCAGCGTGAGGAGTTTTTCAGCCAGCGCTGTTCGCCGAGAGGTTTCTTCAGCACGTTTCCCCCCCCCCCCCCTTCCTTTCCCCCTTCTTTCCACTGATGTTTCGGTCTGACAGTGTTGCCTTGCGTGGAGGCTCATGGCTGGATTGTGGGGATGTGCCAGCCATGGGGGCGTTATTCCATCTCGGGGCCCGTGGATATTTCAGGCACCCAACAGCAACGCAGTTGTTAACCTACCTTTTATTCGTAGCCAATCCAAACACTTAAGCAGTGCCATTTTTTGTTTTGACCAGGGCCATCCCCAGGTGGAACTGCGCATGTCTAACAACACAGTTCACGTCAGGACTTGCTCGGACTCATGCTCCGCTCTGCTGCAGCTGATTCAGTACATTGCGGCAGATGGAGACCTGGTACCTAGTTATGAACCGGAGACACCCGATAGCGCTAAAACACCCTCGGTATGTTTGCAAATTCAACTGTTGGTAGCACACCATGATTTGCCGGTTATAATTTGTCTTCATGTCGACCTATGTTCACAAACGGTGAAGGAAACTTGGAGACCCTCTGTTACTTTATGGTTGGCTATTTTTCAGGAAGTTGGTATTTGCCCGTCATGTCATGCTCAAGCATAAATTCCTCTACCATTTTGTGACTTTAGGCTAATCACGATAGGCAAATTATAGCTGGCCAATCAAGTTTGAAAAAAATTGGGTGTGCACTGGGTAGTAAAAACAGCTGCACAAAGGTCCCCATCCCCGATGCACCCTAGATCTGCAGGGCTGGGTCTCGATCCCTAGTTGCGTCCTCTTGTTGGGAGCTTGGACACAGTGCCTCTTATCTCTTTACAGATGTATAAAGCGAACGCATTCACACGGCAAACTTAAGTGTTAAAACTGGTTTGAGAAATGTCGGATTGCATATGTGTACGTCGCGACATTAGTAGAAAAATATTTTGTGAAACCAATTGCGGAAAACTCACATTGACCCGTTGTTCACTTTCAAATTTTAGTAATGCAAGACGTTCACCATAAATCTTGAATAAAGATCATTTCGTAGGCCTTATACAAGGCCATGTTGCAGGTTATAAAAACAGTTGCCAATGGCAAAACTGAGATTGATGGTGATTAGTATTAAACAATCTTTTCTTGTATTTGGAGATTTATCGAGTGAAGTCTTGTGTCACTGAACTTTTTGGTGTTTGCCAACAGGAGTTTGTTATCAGGGGATAGTCTGTAACTGATAAGCATCCAATCCAGGGAAAAAAACGTGATGTCTCTTCATGGGCGAGACTTGCCCTCAACACAACAATACTACAAGGTTAACTAGGAGGGTGCTCAATTATCAACATAGTTTGAGTCAGTTTATAGCTTCATATTTGTAAGGGTCAAGCACTCGACTCTATAATTTAAATTCTACCTTTTAGACTCCAAGCCGCTGTCCAGCTGAGCCGCCGGTCAAGCAGGGGTCCGTGGATGAAGGCACACTGAGCAGTATCATGACAGAGGCCATGGTAGATACGCACTCTCTGGAAGAATCCACTCAGGATAAGGTACCTTTTTACACAATGACTTAGCAGAAAGAAGTCATCTAAGATGGCTCTCCAGAGCTTAAAAAAAACCCACACCTTTACTAACTGGCATCAGGTCTTTTGTCTCGCAGTGTTTGGTCCCGAGAAAGTGGAAGCTCTTGTTACCGCGTTTGACCGTACACTGTCTTTGCTCTTCTATTAAAATCTCTCATTCTCAAGGACTATGGACCTCTTCAGTTTTCTACATATTGACAAGAAATGAGACCGTCGCGCACGTTTGATCGCTGATTCTCTCTTCTCTCATCGACTCCCGTGTGCTCCCAAAAAGTTTGAATCTGCTTTAATTTTCATTGAATTGACACTGCTTTTCGTGGCCCCTTTAACTCCTGTCCATTTTTATTTGTATATCGTCCTAAATACATTGTTGGCGTGTAATAAAATTTCTTTTTATAATTCACAGGGTTTCAAGGGAGAGTTAAGTCACCAGCTCTCCAGATCACCTAGGCGAGATCTGTTCCTGTTCCCAGATGATGAGTTATCTAGTGCAGTGGAGGATTATTTCCCTGCTGAAGACAATAGCGCGGACTTAGGAACTCCAGGGGAAACAGAAGAGGACGAGGAGGATAGTGATGATGATTTCTGTATTCTGGAACACCCAGATAAAGAACCTGAAGGTTTGACACATGAAGTCATAATCAAGTGTCTTACTGATGAACAAGTCAACATTGTGGAGAATCATTTCACTGTTCCAGTAAGTATTTAACCATCCTTTTTCCAAGTTTTCCATCAGTTGTAAGTCATAAAATGAGAAGGGAAACGTGCGATACAAACATGGCCGTCAACACTGTATGAAGGTATCGTGCAATATCCCTTTTTCCCATTACAACTCGGTTATACTGAACTTCATTATAGCTGAAACAGCTCTTTTAATTCCACTTCTACTCTTTTCTCTGCTAAGCGTTGCGCGACTTTTTCAGAACAGGATTTATTACTTATCTAGTTATTTACTTTTCGCGGTAACACAAGCCTCGTCGTTTTGGCTTTCCAAAACACCAAGTAAAAATAACGGTAGTGACAATAACAAGGACCAACCGTTTTAACCTAAACCACGTTTGGCTGAGTGTTTTTCAACCGGTTTTTGTTCATCAGGTCATTATGTTTAACTGTTTCAACAAAGTTCAATGCTCCTTGAAAACTTTTATTACCAAGGTAACTGACGGTTTCTCCAGTAGAACGCGAGAAAATCGAACCAATCGAACCATCCTAGTAGAACATGACATATTGTGCTAGACGTTGTTTCTTTGTAGATTGGTCCGAGTGATCAACTTAGCGCCCCCAGTCATTTCCCGCCAGCGGTGTTCTGCTATACGTTAAAGGAGATGTCTGTGGTGTGGCACTTGTTTGGTGGCCGCGACTTTGGCGGCACACCGTCACGTGACCAAAAGAAAAAGTGAGTGTAAGGGCGCCTTCAGGCGACAAACTGCAAAAAGTTGTAAAACTGTTTTCTCGAGACAAACATCCACTTACAAGAGTTTGTTGTTTAAATGAATCCACACGACGAACCTCTCTCCAAACGGGTCTAGTCATGAATTTTTAGGAAACAGGATGTGATTTAAAGTATAGTACAGGTAAAGTTGATCTGATTGGTTGGAAAGTAATTAGAATTAGAACGCATGTTGCACGATTTTTTAGTCTCAATGCAAAACAAAAGAAAAAACGTACACTTAACTTCAGCATTGTGGACACTCCGCTATTCCACTTAATGTTGCAGATTAACACCCCCATTACGGACTCATGGACTCACGGACACTTCATTCACTGCCAACATAACAATATATTTTGTTGGAACTCTCGCTTTGCTTTCAAAGTGTTACTAATATTAAATGACGTGCTTTAACGTTGTTAATCTTTTTCACAGAATAAGCTTTGCACTGGATGAAAAAGGACGGCCAGCTGACAGCTTCTCTGCCAGGCCCACTGTGTTACTCCCCAGTAAGAAGGCAGCTAACAACTCCAAGAAACTCGCACGGAGTAACGGAGGACCCGACAGAAATAGTAACGTGTTAATGGAGTTTCACTTAAACAAGGTAAAAGACTCTTCAGCTGTTTACTCATACAGAAGGGGACTAATCTACATTTGTGGTACTTTTTGGAAGTGCTGCTGATTTCACCATATATGGTGGATAAAATCCTTCTGTGACTATTCAAATGAAAACAATAATGAAGGCAGTAATTCCTGTAGTTCTGTGGCCAGTTGTTCGAAAGCCGAATAACGCTAATCCACGATTAAAAGTCAAAAGCGGTTTTTTGTTTCTCTCGTTGATACTGTTTTTAAAAGCTAAGTTTAAGCTAAAGGCAAATAAAACTGTAAGTCAAAACTGAAGGGTTATAATATTTTGGAGAAGTCTTCATTGCTCAGTAATCAAACTAGAATCAAAGTTCACGCTAAGCTGGGTTAGCTTAATCGTGCTTTGAACAACCGGGCCCTGGATATTAAGCTGTAAAGGTGGTCATAGTAGTTGAGTCAGTCTGTAGTAGCATGCGTACGCGATGGTTGTCGTTTGTTAGTTTTAAAGCTGTGTACTCTCAGACAGGCCAAGGATAACATTTCTACTTATTTCGTTCAGATTCGTCTGCAGTACGAGGATTACCCAGAACACACAGAGCAGGCCTCGCGGCTGGTGGTGCTTGTACAGGATGTAGAGATAAGAGACCGCTTGGCTCATTCACAGATAAACAAGTTCCTGTACCAGTACACGTCTGAGGCCTGTCCAAAACAGTCCCATGCCAACATGGTAAGGATCCTGGATAAAATTATTGTCTGTGTTGCGATGAGACATGAAGTATACTCGACCTTTTGCCTGAACGTAGCGTCGCCTCCGTCTTGCTTTGACCTGCATTTAACAATTATCGACAAAAACTGGACGTACTTAATGAAGTAGGGGCTGTCTGTAGTAGTTTCATCCTCTGATACTGTTGGCAAAGAATACGTTTTCCATGCAAAGTGAAACGGTACAATAGTTAAGGTGATTCCATCGAAATAGAAGGAATATTTAAAATTTTCTAAAACTTGGTCCAGTTGGTAATTATGTTTAGAACCTTTCAAAAATGCAATAAAAAATAGGGGTCACCGTGCTTGTTTTTTCACAAAATAGATAGCCATTAATAGCAACTATACGACCCGCAAGGTTTTCCTGAGAAACCCTAGTAATCAGAAATGAGAACTGTAATTGCTTTGAAAAGTCATTGCTTGTATTGAAATATTGGAGCAGTTCAACAAAACAGACAATTATCTTGTATTGTATACTATTTTAGTTGAACAGGAATCAAGATAAATTTAAAAAATTGCGGCGAGCGTACATACCCTGCTGCACCTAAAGACGTGTTCTTTTCGGCATTTAAATAAAAATATCTCAAAGCAGAATTTTTAACTTTTCTCAAAATCGCGATATATTGTACTAGACCGTATGCCATTTGAATTTATGTATTAAAAAATGGGGGTCACCAAGCTCGTTTAGGAGAAAACGATCATTTATTTCTCTGAACAGCTCAGCTTTCATAGAAAACTCTCGTGCGCGCGCTAATCACGCAAGAAATGATGCGCAGAAAGGATGCGTAATGCAATTGAATGGAATCACCTTAAGGTGATATCCTCCCACAAAGTCGTTCCTCTGCGTGCCTGACGCATTGTTTCCTCTCGCAGTCTTGCTTGACAAGCCAGATGCCTTGACGAACCAAAAGGCTCGTGTAATAATGTGTAACTTGTCTTTGTTAGATTTTGCTAAAGATGCTGTACGTTCGCCCAGATGCTGGTCTCAAGGCTCAAGAGTGTAATCTAAGAGTGTCTATTCAGCCGCTGAGGCTTAACGTAGACCAGGTAATGCCTCTTTTCTATTTATTTTGTCACACGCATCAAGAAGGAATAGAACTGATGACCTTTGCTGATCACTTAAATGCCTATGTTGAACTACTGCTAGGTAGACCATGAGAGTATGAGCGTTCCCTCGTTCTGCTCAGGGATAGTCGAGCGACCGCGCGCGACCGCGCGCAACAGTCGGTCTGCTGTCGAGTGGAAACATAACGCGCGTGTTGTAATCTAGAAGGAGACAGTCCCTCCTTCTACATCACCACACGTGCGGCAAATTTCCACGCGGCAGGCTTCGTATATCTTTCCATCAGTGTTCTTCGCCCTCGATTGATCCCTGGGCAGAAGGAGTTTCTGCTGGGATTACTAATGTCAAAAGCCTGTGTACCACAATTACTATTTAGAAGCAGTTCAAAAGCGTCTAGGTTGGTGATAAAAAGAAAGATTGTAAATGTTCGGCTTGGTCGAGTGTTCTTCAGGGTAACTGTTCAGTTTTTTTTTTACGAGCAGGGACATTCCTTTTGAGATTATTTAAATTCACTTGTGTTTTGCCCTTTAGGATGCTTTATTTTTCTTGAGGACTTTCTTCTCGGAGATCATGGGAGAGGCTGCTAAGAATCCCAAAGGTATATCACTTCACATCTATAATTCCTGTAAGGACTACTGCCTGATCTGTTTCGATCCGGTATAAATTTTGTATGGAATGCTTCTATTTCGCCCAGTTTGTACCCCGCTTTACCTGCAAAATTTCTGGTACCGGCACTGTCGCGTTAGCGCTGTAACCGGCCACACTTTCTTTTACAATTTTGCTGACAGGTAACAAGTTATGATGTTTGAAACCTCTTCAATCTAACGATAAAGCACGAACGTTTTACCACTCAGTCGCTTTTAGAATGCACCGAGAAAATTTACCATATGACAGAGAGAGAAGTGTGCCGTTGTAAATAGTCGAACTGTTATGCAAAAAAAAAAAAAAACACTTTTCGTGAACTGGCAACTTCAACTCTCTTCAAGTTTAATCTGAAAGAAATTGTGAGCAGGGAGCAAGTGTTAGAAAGGCCTTTGATGCTGCTATTAGTTAACATGACGGCAAAATAACTTCGTAAATAGTCGAGTTTTCACTAAAGGAAACCTCCCGTAGTCAGACGCCTTCTATAAGCGGACGTTATTGTTGGTGTGGTGTCAAGGGTTTTCACCTACGGGGTTCTGCTTTATGTAATTAATAAAGATAAGATAGAAGAAATAAAGAGAAACTGTATTCAGCCCCGTCTTAGTGACATATGCATGGTTTCATGGTTTCAACGTATCTCCTTTGTTAGGATCAAGCGCCATTGATTCCAACCCCGTGAAGCCGGCCCCATCTTCTGATTGGTTAGCAGAGTCTTCTGATGCGGAAGAGACCCTGGTGAACTCATCTAGTGGGTCCGAGGCAGATAACTCTGAACCAGCCCCTACGTTCTTTAGGTCCTTTATCTTCTCTCCTGAGGTGCCCATCAGATTAGACTATCAAGGAAAGAGAGTCGATATGGAACAGGTAGGAGATGTGACGTCTGTAACAATTATATCACATCTGCACACGGCACAGAAGTGTTTACGTGAACCTTTAGTCGAGAATTAAAACTGTACCTTTTGTTAAAGAACACAAACGCACGATTGGACTGCCAGGAGGTAGAAAATTGGTGATAGCTGCGTCACATTATCATGTGCAGTGTTGAAAATACTGGGAACGCGTTTACTTTGTTTATGTTGGGAGAAAAAGAGCGCCTTTACGGACGTCAACAGAAAGTTCCATGTTTTGCTTTTATCACATTTTGACGTCATTACCTACGCAATGGAAAACCACGGAGCACTTGATAAAGGTAAATAAGAGGTTTCCACTCGTTGGCAAAAAAGGAAGAACAAGCCAACAAAGGAAACAGTATTAAAACTCACGGTTGACGTCCGCGATTCACGACCCCAGCAAACTGAACGGAACGACAAAATCAGGGACTGGGTACAGGGCACCATTAAGTATTATGTAATGACTAAATTTTACTTTGTTTACGCCCTTGAAACTCGCTGCGTTTAATAAGGAACGCCTGTGCTTAAGCTCCGTTATTGTTTCCCCTATTACTGCTAACAGTCTGTTGTGTTTGATTCAGGGTACCTTGGCTGGTTTACTGATCGGTCTTGCTCAGCTCAACTGCTCTGAGCTGCGTCTGAAGCGCTTGTGCTGCCGCAGTGGCTTACTGGGTATCGACAGAGTCATCAACTACGCCTTGTCGGAGTGGCTGACAGACATCAGAGGCACTCAGCTGCCCGGGATACTGGGTGGAGTGGGGCCAGTGCACTCGTTTCGTCAGCTATTCCAGGGTCTGGTTGATCTGGTGTGGCTGCCTATTGATCAGTACCGCCGGGATGGGCGTGTCATGAGGGGCTTGCAAAGGGGTGCCAACTCTTTTACCACCTCCTCTGCTATGGCTTTCCTTGAACTCACCAACAGAGTTGTGCAGATGATACAGGTGAGTAAGGCAGTCAAGTTCCGAAAATAGAGACCTTACAAAACCGCGAAGGCGACAGCAACGAGAACGTCACTGAACAAAATATTTGATTAGCTCGTGCGTTATGCATTTTAGTACGTTACATTTCTTTGCAGTCCTCTGCAAAATATCAACGTGAAATGGCCACACGTGAACAGGTAGGACGGCAATTTTTTTCTCAGTCTGAACTTAAACTTGAATTTCTCGCGATATTTTTCTGCGATTTTTTCAGCTGTCGCAACACCTGTGTGAGGGTGGCTACACATGCGATTTTCGCTGGCGACGCAACAATTTAAAAAAAAAATCGCATCACCTTCGCAAGCAAAAAATCGCTCGTGTAGCCACGGCTTAAAGACGAAAGTAAATACCTTGGGAAGTTCGGTGCGTATTCTTGCTAAACAATTTTTCTTTCGAAACACGAGCAGCGTTTGAACGCTCTGTTTTGATTTCAGGTGGCGGCCGAGACAGCTTATGACGTAGTGAGTCCAGACTCAGTCTCCCCAGCCAAGCGCGGCCAGAATCGCTTGGCTCAACAGCCCGCTGATTTACGAGAAGGTGTTACTAATGCTTATCAAGTCTTCAGAGAGGTCAGCTCTACTGTGTTTTGTTGTCGTTGTTTTTCCCTTTAATGTCCAAAAATAAACAGCAGTCCCTTCTTTCCTAAGGAACAGGAATTTGCTGAAGCTATGACTTAGAACCTTCGTACGTACTCAAATGATCCCATAACAGTAGGAGGAAGACACCAATTGAACTCTGTAAGGGAAAGGAACTCAAAGTAATTTTTAGCAGTTTATTTTAAGACACAAGCTCAGAACTTGAACAAGGCGGCCTATGGTTTCAAACTGATGATGCAATTTAGTTTCATCGTTACCATCCACAGTCGCAGTAGAACTTGCCCTTACCATTTCTGTGCACTCACTCGCCCCTTTCGCCCCTTAAATTTTCAGGGACTAGGACAAACAGCCACAAATATCGTGCAAGTTGCCAAAGAGGAGCATGAGCAGAAAGGAGTAACAGGGGCTGTGGGAGGTGTACTTCGCCAGGTCCCGGCTACTGTGGTCCAGCCCCTTATTCTGGCAACAGAAGCCACTTCCAATGTCCTGGGAGGGGTCCGTAACCAAATCCTGCCAGATGCGCGACGAGAGGCCGCAGAAAAATGGCGAGCTAGTCCTCAATGAGATCAGACATTTTCATCCAGTGGAGGCAGGGTGCAAAATACGATTTGAAAGTAAGAAAGGAAGAAAGGGAAGATTCATGCCGGTTTTGTCCACTTAGTCAAAATTAAATTAAAATATAACCTCGTCGACGTCAGGGCAAATGAATAGAGGATATTACACGGCGGCGCGAAGATATGAATTTTATTTTCGACGAGAAAATAAAATTCATATCTTCAAGCCACTGTGTAATTTTCTTTTTATTACAAATTAAACAACAGTGTATAAAAAAGCGGGAAACACGTCATCGATATCCTCACTAGTGACGAAATGGAAAATATCCACTCGAGTCCCAGATGTAGTTTCGTATGAACTTTACGAGTGGTCTATTTTCTACTTAAACACTCTCGTCTATATAATAATTAAGATATTACAAAGGCAAGAGCTTTAGCCTGCCACAGCATCGTTTTTTTTCCGGTTCTTGTTTTAAGGCTTGCAAAACAAGAACGGAAAAAAGCCTCATTCTTTCTCAGGCTAAACACGCGCCGGTGTCGGCGTATCCTCGTTAGTTTCTTTTAGAACACTCGGGTAAATCGACATTTACGTCTTGGACGATGCGACCCCTCGAGAGAAAAAACAGACTTTTCTTACTTTTCAGAGACAAGGTTCCCACAAAAAAGCAGTGGTTTCTTGTGTTCTGGTCTTTTATAATTTGAGTCACTACTTAGAAGCGACTGTTAGGCGTTTCTTATTTCTGCATCAGACAACTAGAACACATTTTTGGCTTTAATCAAACAGTGAGGGGATTGTTGTCAGTTTACCTCGGTGCGGCAATAGCTTCTTAGGCTTCGATAGCTATTTATTTCTCTTCTGGAAACATATGGTGATTTGAAGTGTTTTCTCCTGTGCTTATTTATAGCGTACCAGCGAACCTGATTTCTCAGTTTTCTCATATGTAGGTAAAAAGTGTATTTCATTTTCCCACTCTCAGTGCATAGATTGATGTGACATATGCATTTCCATTCAGAAAATGAAGGCGAAATGTTCTGGGTTTGGTCAGCCAAACAATCGACAATTCAGGTGGCAAAAATTTATAGCATTATGTGCCAACTGGTATTCTTAGGGCTTAACCCTTTTAAGCCCCAATATCAACATAAATGTTCTCCTCGCTGTTCGCCATATATTTATTATGACAGTAGTTGGGAGAATTTGCTTAAACATCAAAACATCTGATCTTTGGTGATCATTTCCTTTATTCTTAGGACCTGTATGTTTTCTCAAGTAGTGATACTGTAAGGAGAAGTTAGATGTTGGTCTCTATTGGGCCTAAAGGGTTAAAGGGACAAGAAAGAGTGGTTCTGCTTTAAGGCCCGGCATTGCGGTGTAGCACTGCAATGTTTTAGTTTGGAAATTACATGTGATATGGATCACTGCGAAATGAAAGCCTTCCGGCTGGCTCAGCCATACACAGTTGTACAGGTTCACTTTTTTTAATTGAGAGAATATTTTAAATATGTACATTAAATCTGTACATACAAGGAAAGAGAGAGAACGTTTTAATGTATGTGAAGAAAAAGTGTACAGGAAATATCAGACGTAACTTGAAAAATAGAGGCGGAAGAGTTAAATAAACTATTCGAATATTTGCGTCTTGTGAAATAAATGAAATGATATTGCGTACAATCGAACGTGTTGTACACTTTCTCTGGCGAGTGACGTACTTTTCCCTTTCATTAAAACTTCCTAGCCTGTTGCATGCTCCGAGATAGTACGGGAAGCGCGAAATGGAAAACGCGGGCGAAAAACGCGTGGGGGTTGGGGAAAGACGAGGCCACCGTCATCTTTTCCCCAGATCCCACGCGTCCTACTTTCACGTTGCCTGTCTAATTTTCGTGTCGCCCTAACTATCTAAGACCCTGAAACAGGCTACCTTTTTCCTCTTTGTCGTACTCCCCCCCCCCGTCGTAGTCATAATTGTTTTCCTCTAAGTAGCACTTTTCTCCTCCATCCCGCTTTTTTACCTCTCAGTGGTACTATTTAGAATTATATGAAGATCATCGCAGTGAACGTGTTTCAACTTAAGCAGTTGAAAAGAAGAAACCTGAAAAAATTCAGGCTTGAACGGGAATCGAACCCATGACCTCTGCGATACCGGTGCAGCGCTCTAACCAACTGAGCTATCAAGCCAACTGGGAGCTAGTCAATTGTGAGTTCGTATTTATCCCGTAGATGGAGAAATGAATATGAATATATGAAATAATCATATATATATTTGAACTGCGGATAAAGATAGAATTATATGAAGATCATCGCAGTGAACGTGTTTTTGCAGTGAACGTCGTTTTTGCTTTCTGTAGTACGTTTTTTTTTATCCCAGTCACACTTTTATCCTATTTTGCTCTGCGTGGAAGTCCTACTTTTTTGCTCTGTATGGCACTAGTCCTTATTTCCTCTCCATGGAACTCGTACTTTTGTGCTCTCTATGGAAGTCGTACTCTTTTGCTCTGTTGAAGTCGAACTTATTTGCTCTCTATGGAAGTCGTACTTTTTTGCTCTGTATGGAAGTCGTACTTTTTTGCTCTCTATGAAGTCGTACTTTTTTGCTCTATATGAAGTAGTACTTTCTTCCTCTCTATGAAGTCGTAGTATTTTGCTCTGTATGGAAGTCGTACTTTTTTTCTTTCTATGAAGTCGTACTTTTTTGCATTCTATGAAAGTCGTACTCTTTTGCTCTGTTGAAGTCGTACTTATTTGCTCTGTATGGAAGTCGTACTTTTTTGCTCTGTATGGAAGTCGTACTTTTTTGCTCTCTATGAAGTCGTAGCATTTTGCTCTGTATGGAAGTCGTACTTTTTTGCTCGATATGAAGTCGTACTTTCTTCCTCTCTATGAAGTCGTAGTATTTTGCTCTGTATGGAAGTCGTACTTTTTTCTTTCTATGAAAGTCGTACTTTTTTACTCTGTATGGAAGTCGTACTTTTTTGCTCTCTATGAAGTCGTACTTTTTTGCTCTGTATGGAAGTCGTCCTTTTTTGCCATCTATGAAGTCGTACTTTTTCGCTCTGTATGGACGTCGTACTTTTTTGTTCTCTATGAAGTCGTACTTTTTCGCTCTGTATGGAAGTCGTACTTTTTTGCTCTCTATGAAGTCATACTTTTTCGCTCTGTATGGAAGTCGTACTTTTTTGTTCTCTATGAAGTCGTACTTTTTCGCTCTGTATGGAAGTCGTACTTTTTCGCTCTCTATGGAAGTCGTACTTTTTTGCTCTCTATGAAGTCGTACTTTTTTGCTCTCTATGAAGTCGTACTTTTTTGTTCTCTATGAAGTCGTACTTTTTCGCTCTGTATGGAAGTCGTACTTTTTTGCTCTCTATGAAGTCATACTTTTTCGCTCTGTATGGAAGTCGTACTTTTTTGTTCTCTATGAAGTCGTACTTTTTCGCTCTGTATGGAAGTCGTACTTTTTCGCTCTCTATGGAAGTCGTACCTTTTTGCTCTCTCTGGAAGTCGTACTTTTTTGCTCTCTATGAAGTCGTACTTTTTTGCGCTGTATGGAAGTCGTACTTTTTTGTTCTCTATGAAGTCGTACTTTTTTGCTCTATATGGGAGTCGTACTCCCCTTCAGTTTTACTTGTTTCCTCTTTGTGGTAGTTTTTCCCTGTCAGTCGTGCCTTTTCCCTCCGAGTCGTACTTTTTTCCTCTCAGTCGTACTTTTTTTTCTCATTCGCATTTCCCCCTGTCGTACTTTTTTCCCTCTTAGTCGTGCTTTTTTCCTGTCAGTCGTAGTTTTTTCCTCTCGGCCGTACCTTTTCTCTCAGAGTCGTAGTTTTTTCCTTTTAGTCGTACTTTCCGCCCCCCCACCCCCCCCCCCCCGCGTTCTTACTTTTTCCTCCAAGTCATACTTTTTCCCTCCTTGTCCTCCAAACGTTGAGACTTTCCTTGGAACAATTTTGTATGACATGTCATCGACAGGCATTTTTTTCACAAGTTTGAATTTTGTAAAATGTTTTTTTTTTCTGTATTTTGTAAAATGTTATTTGTAAGTAAATTTATGTTAAACAGAGCCCCATTCAAACCAGCCTCGCTGAACTGGGCAGCTCTGTCTAAATATTGTTTAAATAAATAAATAAATAAATAAATAAATAAATAAATAAAGAAATAAATAAATAAATAAATAAATAAATAAATAAATAAATAAATACATAAATATTTCTGTTCTAAATGAAAATTTTAACTTCAACGTGCTAGCTTTTACATTTTCAGATCCCTTAGTATTCTTTTATTGATTGTATTTCCTTTTCCGCCAATTTTGGTAGTTTTCGGAGGTTTGGGAAAAATTAAGAAATCCAAGATGGCGGATCCAAAATGGCGGATCCAAAATGGCGGATCCAAGATGGTTGCCGTTTAGAAATCATGACGTAAGTTCCAAGTCATGTGACGTCATCAGGTCATACTGGGGACCTCAAAGGAAACACTTTACTTTACACTATGTACCCTCAAACTTTCGTATTCATAGCATTAACACTCTCAGAGTTAAGGACCCGGCTCAGGGACTCCATAAATCCAAGCTTAAAGGAGTACGTCACGGATAACGCATCTTGAAAAAATTGGGAAGTTTTTTCAAGTTTGTCATCCGTAATCCTTCTTAATCTCCCTTAGTCGAAACCATCCTTGTTTAGTTTGGGTTTATTATTACTTCTTTGGTGTTTTTCTACCTTTGGAAACTATTATTTTGAGGCTTCCTTCAATAAGAAAATAATGAAAACGCCGTGACATAGTTCCTTTAATAGGGTTCACCGCAAGTCCAGAAACTGAACACCCTGTCTAAACGGCACTCTCGTTTTTTTGGTTATTCATTTATTGATTCACAACAGGGCAAAACATTAGGGTGGAGCTCAAGTCGTGTGCCGAGGAAAAATAACCCATTTTCGGTTCGCGATGTTTACTGCTTTACATCGTTGGTGCCACAGCTTGACGCAAAAGCCGAAAAACAAACTGTCTCATTTCTTTTTGTCGCCAACAGTAAATAAGTGGATTAAAAAGAGAATTTAACATCGCAAACGTACGGAACAGTGGACAAGCCGTACATGCGCTCCTGCTCGTAAAACCAATATTCAAATTAAGCTCTATTAATTGAGACAACAAAATAATAATAAACAGGGGTACAAAGCACAGCAAAATCGCGCCGACTACCAACACAGTTGTCTTGACCGCTTTGCTTTCTTTTACAAATCTTTCCACCTCTTCTTGTGGTAACTGTTGAGCTTTGATCTTCTTTTGGTGGCGGAGAGTTTCACGATACAAAATAACATAAGAAATAAAAATGAAAAGAACACAAGAAAGCAGAGCAAAAGCTACTAGCAAGTTGAAAACTATTTTTACGTCGGGTTTTATACGTCTTAAGAGATCACAAGAAATAACAAAGATCCAAAAGGATATCACCACCACCTTAATGTTTCGCTTTATGACAATGTAAGGATAGTGCGTGGTAAACTTAATCGCTATGAGCCTCTCGCAGGTAATTAACATGAGATGAAGACACGAACAAACGGTCAACGCGCGAAAGGAAGAGTTGGAAACATCTTGAACAGCATTTTGGTACGGTGTACCAAGGACCTGGAACGTTTTCCAGAGGATAAAAGATGGCTGCATTACAAGACCAGTTAATGTGTCAGTTGCCGCTAAACAGGCCAACAAGATGTTGGCGTTGGTCTGAAGTCTTGGTCTTCTTTTTACGGCCATTATCACCAACACCTTGAGCAGAACTGTGAAGGGACAAGCGATGCTATTGATGATAATGGCGTTGATGAAACCGGCATTTTCCACGGCGATACTTCGTGTCTCCCCTTGAGTGGTAACATTTGTAAGATTGTTGGTGAAATTTGAACTGGAGACGTTAGCCATGTTCAGACGAAAGCGCTATGAAGTTGTATGTTTCACGAATGATTATTTCTTGTTCTTGGTCATCCACGGCCACTTAACTGTGCAAATGTTTGCACTTATTTTTTCCCATGCAGCAATTTGGTAGCTATGTATTAATCGATCAGTTAGCGGTTAAAAGTCAAGTAATCGTTGAGATCATTTCGATATCTTTCACTTTTGTCAGTTAGTCAATGAGAGGTTCAATTCCATCTCAAATTTTGCTCCTGAAAGGCAGTCTTAAGAAAGCACTCAATTCAGTGGTATTATTTTGTTCTCTTACAAACCTCTCTCTTTATAAAGGCAACAGTTTTTCAACCGGGTTCTACTTTCCAGCAAGGAATTACTGTTTGAACAGACCAGGGAGCAATTTGGCAGAGTTGCCAGAAGTGGCAATCTTACTAAATCTCAAAGGATTTTTTTTTTGTATGAAGTATTGAAAATATATCATCGATTTGTATCTTAGAATACAGCCAAAGGACTGAAATGTAACATTTCAGAGGTCAATTTATTTTAAAGTTTAATTAAGGTTATGCAAAATTTTTTGAGCGAAAATTGCTCCAACTAATATTACCTATCACGTGTAATCAAAGTTTTGGAAGAAAGATAGTATCGATTTAATTACTTGGTCACTGCTACCTTTCAACATGCAAAGTTTGAGAAAGGGTTGTTTCTAGCCATTTCCAAAAGTCCTTGAGCTTCTCGTGGGCCGGCTCTTGAGCATTTAGCAAGAGAAACAGCACTCTCATATGATGACATCTTCCGTCATTCGCACACACTTAAGTTTATAGTGATCCTGGAAATTTAACAACGCGTTTCTTTCTTTTTATTTTTGTTTTTGAAAACTCAAATTGTAGTTTACCGATCCATAAACTAAAACTACCACTATTTAAAAACTCGAACGTTCGCAAGTTGATACTTAAATTCATTCGTACCCCCTTTTTTTCGTGAAACATGCGTTGAATCAAGTGCGGTTTTCACTTTTAGTGCTCGAATAAAAAGCGGAATTGCAAACACATCAAAGCTATTGAACAGTCATTTCCTTCCCTTCCTGTGGTATTGTTCAAACAGACACTTTATGGTGGTTTGATCCTAACTTTAAATGACCGTCAATGAAATCCTAAAGTATGTCTATTCAAATAAATGATACTGGGCAGTACTTTTGAGTCTGTGGATGAAACCCTAAAGTGTGACCATTCAAATAAAAGCTGTTGAGCAGTACTTCCTTGTAGCGTTGTTCGTTATGCTCTAGATGGTAAAAGCCACTTCGAGACATTTCATGGAAGGGCAAGAGAAGATCTCTTCCTCTGATTGACTAGGAGACTTTTCATACAAAGGACAGCTCCCCTCTTAAGACCGTAGTACTTAATAATAATAATAATAATAATAATAATAATAATAATAATAACAATAATAATAATAACAATAATATATTTCGCTTGTCATACTGGGTGCGTTAAGTACCCTTGTTTGTTGTTTCTCAATACGTAATGTTTTGATGTCTGTGATGTCACCCATCCCTTTACACTGAGAGAAAAAGAGACCCTGGAAACGACTGGGCTCAATGGCTACTAGCTAATTTGGTCGTTTATCTACTTTTCTGTGTTTGACTGTATCTTAGCAAATTACTTCCCACTCCTTCCTCTCATCTGCTCGACCTCTCCTCACCCCCCTCCTCCCCGCCTCCGCCAAAGCAAGAGCTTACAAGGCAAGCGACTGAACAACACACTGCACACAACTAATTCCTTGTTTTAATTAAATTCGATATTCAATATACAGACGGTTAGTAATTACAGGTAACAATCTAATTCGGAAGCCTGTTTTAGTGAGTACTATGCAGGTGCCACAGCTTGAGGCAAACCGAGTCGGAAAAGAAACTGTCTCATTTCTTTCTGTCGCCAACAGTAAATTAGTGGATTGAAAAGAGAGTTTAACATAGCAAACGTACGGAAAAACGGACAAGGCGTACAGAAATCCAAATTTAACAACTGAGACAACAAAATAATAAAAAACAGGGGTAAAAAGCACAGCAAAATAGCTCCGACTACCAGCACAGTTGTCTTGAGCGCTTTGCTTTCTTTAACAAATCGTTCCACTTCTTCTTGTGGTAGCTGTTGAGTTTTGATCTTCTTTTGGTGGCGAAGAGTTTCACGATACAAAATAACGTAAGAAATCAAAATGAAAAGAACACAAGAAAGCAGAACAAAAGCTACTAAAAAGTTAAAAATTCTCTTTACACCTTGGTTTATCAGCCTAGGTTGCTCCCAAAAAATGACAATGATCCAAACTGAAATCACTGCAACCTTAATGTTTCGTTTTATGACAATGTACGGGTAATGCCTAGTAAACCTGATCGCCACGAGCCTCTCGCTAGTCACCAACGTCAGATGAAGGCATGAACAAACAGACAACGCGCGAAAAACGGAGTTGGAAACAAGTTGAGTAGAGCTCTGGTAAGACGAGCCAAGTAGCTGTAGCGTTTTCCAGAGGATAAAAGATGGCTGCATTACAAGACCAGTTAATGCGTCAGTTACCGCTAAACAGGCCAGCAAGATGTTGGTGTTGGTCTGAAGTCTATGTCTTTTTTTCACTGCCATTATCACCAAGACGTTGAGCAGAACTGTGAAGGGACAAGTGATGCTATTGATGATAATGGTGATGATTAAACTGTTCTCCCAAGCAACATTTCGTGTCTCGCCTTCTGTGGTAACATTTGTAAGATTGTTGATGAAATTCGAACGGGAGACGTTAGCCATGTTGAGACGAAAGCGTTATGAAGTGGGATGTTTCTCAGAGGTTTATTTCTTGTTCTAGTTGATCCGCCGCCACTTTGCTGTGCAAATGTTTGCACTCGTTTTTTCCCATGCAGCAATTTGATAGCTATGTATTAATCGATTAGTTATTGGTTATAAGTCATGTGATCTGACTGTAGGTCTTTTCCTTCTCTTTCAATTTTGTTAAGAGTCAGTCCATGAGAGGTTCAAGGATTTTTGGAAATGGCTTGGAACAATTTCACCTCAAATTTGCCTGGTGAAAGACAGTCTTTAGAAAGTAATCAAATCGATATTATTTAGTACTCTTAACCTCTTATCAAGTGACAGCTAGTTAATGTTTGAAACCCCGGTCCCTTATTAAACCTTTCTCTTCACTAAATTCGTCAGTCTTTAATTCATGTTCTACTTTTCAGCAAGGAATTGATTTTCAACAGATCAGGGAACAGTTTGGCAGAGTTGCCAAAAGTGGCAATCTTACCAAATCTCAAAGGAATCGTTTTCTTTTTTGTATAAGACCCAAAAGATAAAAATACGGAATTTTTAGAGTAAAATTTGCATTTGTTCAGTTTTTCCCTTGCAGCAATTTGGTAGCTATGTATTAATCGATCAGTTATTCTTATAAGTCAAGTAATCGATGAGATCATTTCGATGTCTTTCAATTTTGTCTAATGAGAGTTAGTGAATGAGAGGTTCAATTTCTATGCATCCCAAATTTTGCTCGTAAAAGGCAGTCATTAGAAAGTAATCAAATTTGTGCAAACCTTTCTTTTTATAATTACAACAGTTTTTCAATCAGGTTTTACTTTTCAGCAAGAAATTAATTTTGAACAGATCAGGGAGCAGCCTGGCCGAGTTGCCAAAAATTACTAAATCTCAAAGGAACTTTTTTCGTATTAAGGATTTCAAAATATATCATCAATTGTATTTTCGAAAAGAGCCAAGGGACTGAAATGTAACATTTCACAGGGCAATTTATTTTTAAGTTGTAATTAAGGTTATACAAATTTAAAATTTTCTGACCGAAAATTGCTCCGACTAATATTATCTATCACGCGTAATCGAAGTTTTTGAAGAAAAATAGTATCGATTTAATATTGGTTATTACTACGTTTCAACATGCAAAGTTTGAGAAAGGGTTGTTTCTAGCCATTTCCAAAAGTCCTTGAGCCTCTCGTGGGTGGGCTCTTGAGCATTAAGCTTTATCTAATAACAAAGAGAAACAACACTCTCATATGATGACATCTTCCGTTATTAGCACACACTTAAGTTTATAGTGATCCTGGGAAATTTATCAATGCGTTTCTTTTTTAGACAACTGAAATTGTGGTTTACCGATCCATAAACTAAAATGATCACCATTTAAAAACTCGAACGCTCGTGAGTTGATACTTTAAATTCATTCGTTCACTCTTTTTGCTTTCGTGTAACATGCGTTGAATCACGGGCGGTTTTCACTTTTTGTCCTTGGATAAAAAGCTGAATTGCAAACACATCAAAGCTATTAAACAGTCATTTCCTTCCCTTCCTGTGGTATTGTTCAAATAGACACTTTATGGTGGTTCGATTCTAACTTTAAATGACCAGTCCGGATTGTCCCGATATATCGGGACAGCAATGACGTCATGAAGCTATTGTTCGCAAGGAAAATGGCGGCCGTTTTTGAAAAGTCACACTCACACAAAGAAATTTATTGTTTCCAGTCTCTCACAGCATTCATCCGGGTCCTTGAGCGAGCAAAAGACAAGAAGAGGTATCGGTGGCCATTTTGGAAGTTGCGATATTTATATCTTTGGATTTTGCTTGTATTAATAGACGATGTAGTTACGATTTTTGCGGTCAGATTTTAAGGTAAGTAAAGAATAAGCGGTATTTTGAAGCATTCACCCATTTTTTATTGAGCTGGTTTTATTTTTTACTAGTTCTAGTGTTGTTAAAGCTTCATCGTGCAAAATTTCACGAGTGTAAGCAACGTCGATTTTATGTAAGGTGTCTTTGAATATGAGGCTTTACGAGATAGACAAACCGCTGCTGTCGTAATGCTTGTGTGCTGCGTCGTTCCTTTGTGTTAACGGGAATCGTTTTCATTTTTATCTCTCTTAAGTACATGGAAGAGCACACACGATTGCTTGAGGCACTTTGCCGAATTTGTGGAGTTAAACTGAAAGGGAAAGAAAGGAAAGCAGAAGTCCTCAAATGTGCGAATGAAATCCGTGAAATTTGGAAAGTGTCTGTGCTGGTTGATTCACCCAATGTGCATCCCAAATACATTTGCATGAAATGCAGAGTGAAATGCAGCAACAAAGGTTACCTTGCTGGAAGGAACAAATGAGGCCCCGTAGAAATTTTAGTAAAGTTTATATATAATTTTCTTTACTTTTTTTGGAGTTTAAGAAACACTCTCTCGCTCTTTATGTGTGGGCAGGGAGGGGGGTAGTGTGGAGATTTTCTGTAACTACAAATTGTGATTGGTTTATAGCCATTTAACATGAAATGAAATGGAGAGAGGAAGTGTTTATTTTATTTGATAGTGTAAAACTTTCCTTATAGATTGTAAACGTCATTTCAGCAGGGAATGGAACTTTGCATAATTTGTTTAGACATTTTGGGAGTTCTGAAACGACCTTATGTGCTACCGAAGCAGAAAGAAGATTAAGCAAGTTAGGAAAAATAGGCTGTAAGCATTTCTCATTTTTCCAAAATTCCACGTCTCTTCACCAATTCGCAGATTGATTACTTAATTACAATGTTTACGTTGTCATCACTGAAGAAACTTGCAAGTCAACAGCTCATACATGTTCAGGAAAGAATTTATTTCAAGCAAAGTTTTCCCAGATGAAACAGATCAACTCCCAAACCACTAACCCTATCCTTTATAAAAATCATGCTACAAAATAGTTTTGCTTACATCTGTTTTGATTGGACTTGCATGAAAATCAAATCAGCAGCAAGTGTATTTTCTTCAATTGCCTTTTCAAGAGCTAAAATGTGGGAAAGTAATTTATGGTATTATCAGGTGTGATGGCCACTGTTTTTTGTTTGCTGAAACAATATTATATTTATTGTCACACTGATCATTCTGTAATTCATTTTTGCAGGTCCTGCGGTTGGCAAAGCAGCAAAAGCTAAACACAGACGATAACCTATGTTAAACATGTTAACTGAATTGTGAAAATAAATGTTGAAGTCCAGTATATCTCAATCTGACCATTGAAACAGCCTCTTGAAAATTTCGTTGTGTAGTACTGCAGGATATTTTTGTGACACATTTTGCTTTGGAGAAGCTGTAAATGAATTCAAAACACTGTGTGACTTGTAAAAATAACCTGTAATTGCAACACAAAAAAGCCATCTAAGAGTAAGCAATTCATTATCCATGGCAATTGGCAAATCTTCTTTTCTGTTGTGATCATTTGAGGGGGTGGTGGGGACATGTACAGAAAACCAATATTCACCACTTTTCATTATTGGGAAATATGTCTCATCATAGTGCTCAGAGGATGTTACCAAATAGGTAGCTCAACTTTAGCTTAGTGAAATCAAATGATAAACAGATGGAGAATGAACCGCGTGTCTAAAGTACACATAGAATAAAACTTATGTTTAAATATCCTCTTGCAAGACCTTATGTACGAAAAAAATAGGGATGATCAAGTTCACAAGTGTGCAGGTTGCAATTTCTTTGTAAACAAAGCTACGTAAAATTAGTAGCCTATTGGAAAATTATGAGCCCTTTGGAAATGGCACAAATAGTGAATGTTTTCCGACACAAATTGTTTATTTCATGCCAAGGTAGAACAAACGCATCGTTCGAGTCAATATCCAACCAACTATAAATGCTAGAAGAAATTTTGATTGCAAGTCATCAAATAGATGTCTTGATGTACTGGTATGTATAAACAATAAGACGAACAAGAAAAGATCGACGATCGATAGAAGGCATATATATGTAATTTTGATACATTTTCTTGTTGCGAAACGCATCGGTTACACCTTTAAGAATAAACTCGGTTCTACGAATGTAAAACTATTGCTTACCCGGCTATTTATCTGCATTTCAATGAAAGTTTAATCGAAATGAGATGTTTGATCCGCGTGCAAGTTTTGTCGCTCCCATGGCCGTCCTTTGTGTTGGATTTATGCGGTAAATGTGGATTTGAAAATACTGGGCTTGCTCAAAAGATACGGTTGAGCGATAAAATAGCTTCGTATTCTCAAAATATTCTTCACGAGTAGCATAACAAGACTTCGGGAAATCATCACTCAGTTCTGCCTTCATCCGCCATTTTGAAAATGGACGTTGTTTTGATACATGATCCGTGAATCAAAAGTCGGCTTCTCATTGGCTTAGAGGTCAGTCGGCCCTGTCCTTAAATATCGGGATATCCTGGACTGATGACTGTCAATGAAACCTAAAGAATCCTAAAGTATGTCTATTCAAATAAAAGATACTGGGCAGTACTTTTGAGTCTGTGGATGAAATCCTAAAGTGTGACCATTCAAATAAAAGCTGTTGAGCAGTACTTCCTTGTAGTGTTGTTCGTTATGCTTTAGATGGTAAAAGCCACTTCAAGGTATTTCATGGAAGGGCAAGAGAAGATCTCTGCCTCTGATTGACTTGGAGACTTTTCATACAAAGGACAGCTCCCCTCTTAAGACCGTAGTACTTAATAACAATAATAACAATAATAATAATAATAATAATAATAATAATAATAATAATAATTATAACAATAATCATAATCATAATCGTAATCATAATCATAATCATAATAATAATAATAATAATAATAATAATAATGATATATTTCGCTTGTCATACTGGGTTCGTTAAGTACCCTTGATTGTTGTCTCTCAATACGTAATGTTTTGATGTCTGTGATGTCACCCATCCCTTTACACTGAGAGAAAAAGAGACACCCTGGAAACGACTGCGCTCAATGGCTACTAGCTAATTTGGTCGTTTATCTACTTTTCTGTGTTTGACTGTATCTTAGGAAATTACTTCCCACTCCTTCCTCTCATCTGCTCGACCTCTCCTCACCCCCCCCCCCCCCCCCAAAGGAAGAGCTTACAAGGCAAGCGACTGAACAACATACTGCACACAGCTAATTCCTTGTTTTAATTAAATTCGATATTCAATATACAGACGGTTAATAATTACAGGTAATAATCTAATTCGGGAGCCTGTTTAAGTGAGTACTATGCAGGTGCGACAGCTTGAGGCAAACCGAGTCGGAAAAGAAACTGTCTCATTTCTTTCTGTCGCCAACAGTAAATTAGTGGATTGAAAAGAGAGTTTAACATAGCAAACGTACGGAAAAACGGACAAGGCGTACAGAAATCCAAATTTAACAACTGAGACAACAAAATAATAAAAAACAGGGGTAAAAAGCACAGCAAAATAGCTCCGACTACCAACACAGTTGTCTTGAGCGCTTTGCTTTCTTTAGCAAATCGTTCCACTTCTTCTTGTGGTAGCTGTTGAGTTTTGATCTTCTTTTGGTGGCGAAGAGTTTCACGATACAAAATAACGTAAGAAATCAAAATGAAAAGAACACAAGAAAGCAGAACAAAAGCTACTAAAAAGTTAAAAATTCTCTTTACACCTTGGTTTATCAGCCTAGGTTGCTCCCAAAAAATGACAATGATCCAAACTGAAATCACTGCAACCTTAATGTTTCGTTTTATGACAATGTACGGGTAATGCCTAGTAAACCTGATCGCCACAAGCCTCTCGCTAGTCACCAACATCAGATGAAGGCACGAACAAACAGACAACGCGCGAAAAACGGAGTTGGAAACAAGTTGAGTAGAGCTCTGGTAAGACGAGCCAAGTAGCTGTAGCGTTTTCCAGAGGATAAAAGATGGCTGCATTACAAGACCAGTTAATGCGTCAGTTACCGCTAAACAGGCCAGCAAGATGTTGGTGTTGGTCTGGAGTCTATGTCTTTTTTTCACTGCCATTATCACCAAGACGTTGAACAAAACTGTGAAGGGACAAGTAATGCTATTGATGATAATGGTGATGATTAAACTGTTCTCCCAAGCAACATTTCGTGTCTCGCCTTCTGTGGTAAAATTTGTAAGATTGTTGGTGAAATTCGAACGGGAGACGTTAGCCATGTTGAGACGAAAGCGTTATGAAGTGGGATGTTTCTAGGAGGTTTATTTCTTGTTCTAGTTGATCCGCCGCCACTTTGCTGTGCAAATGTTTGCACTCGTTTTTTCCCATGCAGCCATTTGATAGGTATGTATTAATCGATTAGTTATTGGTTATAAGTCATGTGATCTGCCTGTAGGTCTTTTCCTTCTCTTTCAATTTTGTTAAGAGTCAGTCCATGAGAGGTTCAAGGATTTTTGGAAATGGCTTGGAACAATTTCACCTCAAATTTGCCTGGTGAAAGACAGTCTTTAGAAAGTAATCAAATCGATATTATTTAGTACTCTTAACCTTTTATCAAGTGACAGCTAGTTAATGTTTGAAACCCTGGTCCCTTATTAAACCTTTCTCTTCACTAAATTCGTCAGTCTTTACTTCACGTTCTACTTTTCAGCAAGGGATTGATTTTGAACAGACCAGGGAACAGTTTGGCAGAGTTGCCAAAAGTGGCAATCTTACCAAATCTCAAAGGAACCGTTTTCTTTTTGTATAAGACCCAAAAGATAAAAATACGGAATTTTTAGAGTAAAATTTGCACAGTAAATCCTGAAGGTCTCATATTTTATTCATCCTTTTGATAACTAACGGGGTGTGAAATCAGTTGCTGTTGTGCATTGTGATTAAAAGCATATTTGTGTCGTGTATTTTGCGATTTGTTACGGTTGTAAATGTGCAAATTTGAGATATTATGTTGTAGAGTTCCTTATTATTGCAACTTTTATGACAGTTGTTTACCTTCCCTGAATGTCCCGCCTCCTTCTTACTACAGATTATTGTGAGCGTCGTGTGGTGCAAGTGCTATTGGTAAAAATTCAAAATCTGTGCAGGTGCAAGCCTTAAGGTTATAAGATTTATGTTTTTGGTACGATTTTGGCGCGAAATCGGTGATTTGCAATAAATCGTTACCGTTGCTAGGGGTTAATCATCGCCAAAACCTACGTTTACATTGGCTCTTCTTAGCCATAGATACGTTGTGTACGGCGCATCAAGTATTTATGTTGGTCCTTGACCTCAAGGACTAACATTCGTCAGTGTTTTCCTGAAATGATTTTCTATGTCACATAATTTGATCATTTTTGGTTTTATTTTTTAATGTTTTGTGCGGAATTCATATCACTTAATATTCCTTGTAAATGTAAGTGTCCTGTTTTAAGTAGGGACACCCTTAATTCACAATTGTAGGCGCTTGATTTGATAATCAAGAAATAAGTCATTATCTCAGTCTGCATATACTACGTGCAGCCAATTTTGAGGTCGCAGTCTTTGTCGGTAGTTGCCGTTATCCCGTGAATTAACGGCCTCTCTTCGGTCGGTACATAGAGAAACTCCAAACGAGGCCGACGGTATCCCATGACTTATCGGCTTCTTTTTTTGTCGGAGATAGAGGGAAACTCCAAACACAGCCGTTATCCCATGACTTATCGGCCACTGTTTTTGTCGGTGTATCAAGGGGCCGGATCTCCAAACGCGGCCGTTATCCCATGACTTAACGGAGTTCCTTAATTAAACTGGATTTTCTTTCTTAAACCGGCCGAAACGATGAAGTAAACGAGGCTGTTAAATCATGGGATAACGGCCGCTTTTGGCTCGGTTTATATCGATAATAATATAAATAGGTTGAAATGTATATTATCACCGACGATGAGTTGGCCAGGATTAAGGATCTTTTGTTGATGGTGTTAGTTGAAGTGTGGCTTGAAATTATAATTAATTCAGCCAAGAGTTGAAGCACGTCCTACTCGTAATTTATGGTAAAAGGCGATACCTAAATAAAGCAAGAACATATGTTCTAAGATTTTAAAACTTTCATCCGAGTACACTGTTACACAACAATCTTAAACCTGTATTATCCGGCACTCAGCCTTAGGCTCAAAATGTCGACTTTTAATCGATAGAAATGTACCTTGTAATTTTTATATTGCTCTTTTTACTATGTTTGGCCAGATACTTTGGGAACGTTGTAGAAAATTTGACATAACAAAAGATTTCGAAATTATGCTTACCCATTCTCGACCCCAGAGCTATTCTCTTTTGCGCATGACGGAGAAGTGTTCTGGAGTCGAGAATGATGCTAATCAGTCTTGCGCAAGCGCACTTTCGTGTAAGATGTACTGCACAAGGCATAACGTTAGCCTGAATTTAGAATTGTTATTAAATTGAGAATTGAATTTAGAGTTGATTGGCAGTTCCCGACTGGACGCCGGTAATAAAAATAGTGAGAGCAAAACCTTCTTCGCCATTCCTTGTAAGTTCGAGTGGTACGCAGAGCAAAGTATACAGGCACCAACAAGAAAATTTGAGCAAAATACTTGAAATAACATTTCCTACTTTTTCAGATTTTTTCACTCAAAGCTTTTTAAAGGAATAGTGTGTGAGCTAATACAGGTTGATCTGTTTGGAATTTTATTGCTGAAAATTTAGGCCGCAGTAAATTTTTGAAAACAGAATCCTATCCTTTGAATTTGCGAGCTGCGGATAGCTCTCCGAAAACGCTAGCTGGCCTTATTTTACAGTTACTTTACACTTAAAACGACATATTTGTCCTTCCGAAAACAATAGGAATCAGTCAGCCCCCCTGTTACGAAAGTCTGAGGTGATGTTTCACCAAAGAAATCTCTAGTTTTCACTGCAATTGAATCCAAATATCTCAGGCGATTAAGGCCTTCCGAACAGAATGATGTTCTCCGAAAGGAACCATAGTGAGTGCCCCTGAAAGAAGTCCATTAAAGAGTTGAAGTCTTGGTAAAGTTTGTCTGCTAATCTTGTATCACTGAACGATCATCTCTAGAAGAATTCAAATTATATGTTCGCTTTGTGTCTTCGAATGGAGCCAAAGATCTAAAATGAAATCTTTCAGTGGGCGAGTACGTTTAAGTTTTTCTGACCAAAAATTACTTACCGTGGGTTCAGTCTCTTATCAGTGTTGTACAAGGTAGTTCTAACTTTCCAGTCTGTGGAGGAAATACTTAAGTTTGACCATTCAAATGAAAGCTACTGAGCAGTACTTTCCTGTGCTACTGTTTATTGTGCTGTGCAAGGTGGTTCTATCTTTTGAGTCTGTGGATAAAATCCTCAAGCCGAGTGTGACCATTCAAATGAAAGCTACTGAGCAGTACTTTCCTGTGCTACTGTTTATTGTGCTGTGCAAGGTGGTTCTATCTTTTGAGTCTGTGGATAAAATTCTCAAGCCGAGTGTGACCATTCAAATGAAAGCTACTGAGCAGTACTTTCCTATGCTACTGTTTATCATGCTCTACATGGTAAAAGCCACTGAGCAGTACTTCTCGTTGACGTTTTCCGGTTTCTTCGAAGTAAAACTTCAAGAAAATTTACGTACTTGCTCTAGGAAGATGAAGGGTTAGAACTTACTTTGTTAAATACGAGAAGAATTGATTTCTGCATGTACTTATACAAGTGTCAGCTTTGTTTTTCTGTTTCGCAACTGTTGCTAAGCCAAGCAATTTTACGTTCAATTATTGTTACTATTATTATTACTATTATTATTATTCTTTGCCAAGATTATATGAACTTACAAGACTCGGAATTTGAAATAGAGAGTGGACTTGCAATGTGCTTTTTTATCTCTTTTTAAAACTATTGTAGTCTTTTTTTGAACTTTAATTGAATGCGAACGCATTATGTAAATATTCACTGAGTTAGAAATAAAATTGTTTTCGAAAATTATTATTATTATTATTATTATTATTATTATTATCATCATTATGATTATTTTACTCGTTATACTGTATGCACACTTGTTTTATTGTTTGTTGTTTCTCATTACGTAATATTTTGATGTGTGTGATGTCACTCATTCCCAGGCCCTTCGCGAGAGAAAGAGACAAAAAAGTGAAAACAATGGACAGCAAAACCAAGACCACAAGCAATGATGGTTGCTGGATCTGTGACAAAGATCTAGATCAGAAAAAAAGTTCGAATAAACGAACCCAAACAACACAGAAAACGAATCTGTACGGCGGAGAAAAGACAGAGTCAAAAAGTACAAATTAAACTAAAAAAAAAGATTTTTTTTTTGTGCCCGATATTTCGGTTTGAAAAACAAATGTTTGGGGGCTATACGTTAGGATCGTAACGATTTAAAAGTATTCAAACGTGAGAAAGATAAATATGACTGGAAACTACATTGACGGGCTAGATAAGTGGACGCTAAACCAGGAGTAAATAACAAGCTAGGATGTAAAAAGAACGTTACAATTTTAAAGGTAAAGACTCCTGGAAACGAATTCGGTCGTTTATCCACCCGTCCAGTGAGTTTGCAACATCATAAAATACTGTAACCTAGAATGTTCCTACCCACCCCTCCCTCTCACCCACTCGACAACCCCCCCGAAAAAGAAACGATTACAACGCAAGAAACTGAACAACACGCTGCATACAACTAATTCCTTGTTTTAATTATTGTCGACATACAATATACATAGGGTTAATAATCTACAGGTAATAATCTAATTTGGGGGCCTGAGCACTATGCAGGTGCCACAGCTTGAGGCAAACTGAGTCGAAAAACAGACTGTCTCATTTCTTTCTGTCGCCAACAGTAAATTAGCGGATTGAAAAGAGAGTTTAACATGGCGAAAGTACGGAACCATGGACAAGGCGTACATGCACTCCTGTTAGTAATACTAATAAACAAATTAAGTTTTATTACTTGAGACAACAAAATAATAACAACCAGAGGTACAAAGCACAACAAAACAGCACCGACTACCAACACAGTTGTCTTAAGTGCTTTGCTTTCTTTAACAAATCTTTCCACTTCTTCTTGTGGTAGTTGTTGAGTTTTGATCATCTTTCGGTGGCGAAGAGTTTCACGATACAAAATAACGTAAGAAATCAAAATGCAAAGAACACAAAAAAGCAGAACAAAAGCTACTAGCAGGTTAAAAAATATCTTTGCAGCTTCGTCTATCAGCCTAGATGGCTCCCAAAAAATAGCAACGATCCAAAATGAGATCACTGCAACCTTAATGTTTCGTTTTATGACAATGTACGGGTAGTGCGTGGTAAACTTGATCGCCACGAGCCTCTCGCAGGTAACCAACATCAAATGAAGACATGAACAAACAGACAACGCGCGAAAAAAGGAGTTGGAAACATAACCAACGGTGTTTTGGTAGGGCGTGCCAAGTAGATACAACGTTTTCCAGAGGATAAACGATGGCTGCGTTAGAAGACCAGTCAATACGTCAGTTACCGCTAAACAGGCAAGTAAGATGTTGCTGTTGCTTTGAAGTCTTGGTCTTCTTTTCACGGCCATTATCACCAACACGTTGAGCAGAACTGTCAACGGACAAGTGATGCTGTTGATGATAATGGTGATGATGAAACTATTTTCCAGGGCGACATTTCCTGGTTTGCCTTCTGTTGTAACATTTGTAAGATTTTTGGTGAAATTCGAACCCGAGACGTTAGCCATGTTCAAACGAAAGCTGAATGTTTCACGAACGTTCATTTTGTATTCTAGTCGCTCCACCACCACTTTACTGCGCGGATGTTTTCCACTTAAGTTCTTCCCACGTAGATCAATTAGGGGCAATAAGTCAAGTGGATTTTTAGATCATCCCGTTATCTTTTTAATATTATTAAGTATTTAATTTTGCCCGAAAACAAAGAGAAGCAGTACTCCCCTGCACAAATTATTGATATTAAAAGCAACATTTCTAAAAGTGGTTTATAGACGCACGTAAGAAACATTTTCGGGACCGTATCGCATGACTAGTGCTCAGGAAATAGTTCTTTAAAAAACTAATTTAGGCGGCCACGTAATCATGTGACGGGTCTCCACGAGCGGTATGATTTACCACTGTTAAATATCTTGTATTATTCATCTCCCCTTAAGTCCATAATGATGTGTGAAGTCAAAAATACTTTTCTTTGTTTGAGAACTTAATGATACTTTCCCGTACGGCCATCACCTTACAAAATTTTGATCGCTCGATATTACAGTTAATTCAGTTTTTAATTCCTTTGACAATGTTTAGCCCTTTTCTTTTCATATATAGCCAAACAGGCACACTGAGTCATAGTTTTAAAGTTTGCGTATGTCAGCGAAATCTTAAATTGGATGTGACTTGATGTGTTCAAAAGTCCTTTCCTGTGACATTGTTCATTATGGTGTGCAAGGTGTTTTTAACTTTTGCGCGAGTCTGTTCATGAAATCCTAATTTGTGGCCACTAAATGAAGTTATCGAGCGACAATTTCCTGTGGTATTGTTTAGTGTGCTGTTCAAAGTGTTGCTAGCAGTTTCGAGTCGGTGAACAAAATCTTTAAGTGTGAGTTGTGTGACCACTCAAATGAAAGCTATTGAGCAGTACCGTAGTTCTTTTGTTGTTGTTCATTATTCTGTGCAATTTTGTTCTAACTATTGAAACTGACTGAGTGAATTAAAACCTCGCTGTCATCCGGGCCACTCAAGAAGACATTTCACACAATGGCAAGAGACGATCTCTGATTGGCTAAGAGGCTTTTCATCCAAAGTACAGCTCTCTCCTCAGTACTTGTGACACTGAGAACAAAGTTGCATTTTTCATTTCCGTTCTTTTTGAGCTTTTTGACTTACGGAATAAATTTTTGCCTACTGACTTCGTCCTTTGGCCATGGAAAACCTTCGGCTATGCAAACCAAAAAAACAACAACAAAAAACACGAACTTGTAAAATTCACCTTTTTAATTGCCCACTTTTTACGGCCCCTCCCTTGACTTAAATAATTGCATTTTTATCTTGTTCCAAAATATGATTAAAGAGACATAGTCTTTTTCGTGCTTCTTATAAATGCTGTATTTTTCCACTTTTTAAAATAACGTCGCCATTCAAAAATATCTAGACCAACATCAATAAGATAAGTCTAATTTGTCTAAAAAAAAACACTGAACACCCAGCTTATTATTGTTGTGGACATACAACAGGGCTATGGAGTCGGTTTTAAAGTTTAACTGTGCTATTGAGATAAATAGTCGATTTACAGTTGTTTCTTGGGCGTGTGTACTCTATATCGACGGCAGCGCGAAGTAAAACGTCACCTTAAAATGACTTCACAATCTTTTAAACTTCGTCGTGATTATTCCAACTCGTTTAATCTGTCCAATGTAGTCGAACAATCCAGGAGGTGAAAGTTTAATGTTGTAGTTGTGCAAAGAACGACAAAGAATGTACCAAAACAATAACACACACGCAGAATCATTGTTTTGCTAAGGAAAGCTTTGTTTTGTGTCGTTCTCGCTAGCCGTCCCCGTCGTGTTTGCCTTTAAGCTCCCTATTGTGGGTGTTACAACTCGAGGCAAACGTCGAAGCGCAAACTGTCGCAACTCTTTCTGTCGCCAACAGTAAATCAGTGGATTGAAAAGAGAGTTTAACATGCCGAACGTACGGATATATGGCGGTACGTAAATTATCTTGTATAAGCCCAAGTGATACCATCTCTCGACTGAAGCCGTAATCAAAACACCGAAAGGCATGGGCAGAAAACAAAACATAACAGTACCTACTATTAACACAGTTGTCTTTAGCGCTTTGCTTTCTTTAACGAATCTTTCCACTTCTTCTTTCGGTAGTTGTTGAGTTTTGATCATCTTTTGGTGACGAAGAGCTTCACGATACAAAATAACGTAAGAAATCAAAATGAACACAATACACGAAAGTATAATAACAGCTACTGACAAGTTGAAAATTATTTTTACGTCGGTTTTTATACGTCTTAAGATTTCACAAGAAATAACAAAGATCCAAAATGAGATAACTGCAACCTTAATGTTTCGCTTTATGACAATGAAAGGATAGTGCGTGGTAAACTTGATCGCTATTAGCCTCTCACAAGTCACCAACATCAGATGGAGACACGAGCAAACAGACAACGCACGTAAAGAAGAGTTGTGAACCTGGCGAACCGAGTCGTGTTCGGTTATATCAAGTAACTGGAATGTTTTCCAGAGGATAAAAGATGGCTGCACTGCAAGACCAGTTAACGCGTCAGTCACCGCTAAACAGGCCAGCAAGATGTTGGTATTGCTCTGAAGTCTTGGTCTTCTTTTCACGGCTATTATCACCAACAAGTTGAGCAGAACTGTCAAGGGACAAGTGACGTTGTTGATGATAATGGTGATGATGAAACCGGCATTTTTCAGGGCGACATTTCGTGGCTTGCCTTCTGTGGGAACATTTGTAAGATTGTTGGTGAAATCTGAACCGGAGACGTTAGCCATGTTCAAACGAAAGCGGTATGAAGTTGAATGTTTCACGAACGTTCATTTTGTATTCTAGTTAATCCACCGCCACTTTACTGCGCGGATGTTTTCCACTTAAGTTCTTCCCACGTAGATCAATTAGGGGTAATACGTCAAGTGGATTTTAAGATTATTCCGTTATCTTTTTAAGTTTATTACGTTCTTTATTTTGCCCGAAAACAAAGAGAGACCGTACTCCCTTGCACAAATTATTGGTATTAAAAGCAACATTTTTAAAAGTGGTTTATAGCTAGGCGCACGTGCATGTGACTGAACATTTTCGGGACCATAAGTAACTTGACTAGTGCTCAGGAAATGGTTCTTTAGAAAACTAAAATTAAAACTGAATTAAGAAATAGGCGGCCATGTAATCATGTGACGAGTCTCCACGAGCGGTATGATTTACCACTGTTATCTTGTATTATTCATCTCCCCTTAAGTCCATAATGATGTGTGAAGTTAAAAATACTTTTCTTTGTTTGATAACTTAATGATACTTTCCCGTACGGCCATCACCTTACAAAATTTTGATCGCTCGATTTTACAGTTAATTTCTCTGTCGATGTTTAGACTTTCTCTTTTCACATATAACCAAACAGGCACACTGAGGCGTGGTTCTAAAGTCTGCGTATCTTAACGAAATCCTGAATTGGATGTGACTTTCAAATAAAAGCTGTTCAACAGCCCTTTCCTGTGACATTGTTCATTACGGTCTACATGGTGTTTTTAACGTTTGAGTGAGTCTATTCATGAAATCCTAATTTGTGGCCACTAAATGGATTTATCGAGCGGTAATATCTTGTGGTATTGTTTAGTTTGCTGTTCAAAATCGGTGAACAAAATCTTTTCTTTTTGTAAGTATGACCACTCAAATGAAAGCTATTGAGGAGTACCGTAGTTCTTTTGTTGTTGTTTATTATTCTGCGCAATTTCATTCTAACTATTGAAACTGAGTGAATTAAAACCTCGCTGTCATCCGGGCCACTCAAGAAGACATTTCATACAAGGGCAAAAGACGATCTCTGATTGGCTAAAAAGCTTTTATACAAAGTACAGCTCTTGCCTCAGTACTTGTGACACTGAGAACAAAGTTGTATTTTTCATTTCCTTTCTGTTAAGCTTTTTGACTTACGGAGTTAATTTTTGCCACTGACTTCATTTTTCGGCCAATGCAAACCAAATAGAACATGAACTTGTAAAATTCACAACTGTCCACTGTTTACGGCCCTTTCCTTGACTTAAATAATGGCATTTTTATCTTGTTCCAAAATATGATTAAAGCCGAGACACAATCTTTTTCATGTTTCTTATAAATGCTGTATTTTCCACTTTTTAAATAACGTTGCCATGCAAAGATATCTAGATCAAAATGAATAAGTTAAGTCCTGAGACACACTTCAATTTAAGCGCGCGTGTTCGCACCGAGAAATCTCACTGAATTTGTCTTAAAAAATCGCTCAACACCCAGCTTATTATTGGGGGTGAAAGTTTAATTCTGCTGTTGAGATAAATAGTCGATTTACAGTTGTTTCTTGGGCGTGCCTACACTCTATATTAGGAAGCTTAAGCAACCCCGACGGCAATGCGAAGGAAAACATCCCTTTAAAATGACTTCGCAATCTTTTAAACTTCTTCGCGATTATTCCAACTCGTTTAATCTGTATAATGTAGTCGAACAATCCGAGAGCTGAATGTGTGAGGACGGCGTTACAGTTCAGGGAGAAAAACGAAAATTCACCGTCGTGTGTTCACAATCACCAAAACGTCGAATTTGGCCATTTCACGTTGTAGTTGTGTACAGAACGACAAAGAATGTACCAAAAAGTATAACGCGCGTGTAGAATCATTGTTTTGCTAATTAAAGCTGTTTTGTGACGTTCTCGTTAGCCTTCCCGTCGTGTTTGCGTAAGCTCCCTATTGTGGGTGCTACAACTTGAGGCAAACGTCGAAGCACAAACTGTCCTCATTTCTTTCTGTCGCCAACAGTAAATCAGTAGATTGAAAAGAGAGTTTAACATGGCGAACGTACGGATATATGGCGGTACGTAAATTATCTTGTATAAGCCCAAGTGATACCATCTCTCGACTGAAGCCGTAATCAAAACACCGAAAGGCATGGGTAGAAAACATAAGTTAACGGTACTTACTATTAACACAGTTGTCTTAAGCGCTTTGCTTTCTTTAACGAATCTTTCCACTTCTTCTTGTGGTAGTTGTTGAGCTTTGATCATCTTTTGGTGGCGAAGAGCTTCACGAAACAAAATAAGGTAAGATGTTGAAATGAACCAGGAGCCATAATCGGGGATGGAGACCGTAAGCGAGGGGTCCACGCCGCCCCATCGAAAAAGACAAATGTGCTATTTTCAGAGAAAATTGCGCCACCCTCAACGTCATAAACGCGCGTGGGTACACGCAAATTTGCGTACAACGAGGGCAAGCTGGATATGACCAAGATGGTTATAATTATTTGATATCCAGTATGCCCGAGTACATAATTGTTTTTACTATTAAAAACGCAATCACTAATTGCTATAAAATCAAGAAAGAGAAAAAAAAAAGAGAGAGAAACTCCGAAATAAAAGGGAACAAGAGTCGATCGCGATCACATGACTGACCGAAAAAGGCGCCAAAACCTTGCGAAGTGTTGCAGCGTTTCTTTGCGAAGCTGAATGAATCGATGAAACTGCTCCGAAGTGAACGTACAAGCACAAGATTTGGGGAAAATCTTCCAATTATGGGCTCTGAAAGGTGGTACGTGTTTGATTTTTCCTGAAAATTGTTGTAATCGTCGTTCAAAGTGGATTGAAGTTGTACGATCTCACCGTTATGGCTGCGGGAGTTCAAATGAACGAGTTTGTAATCGCTCCGTTCGCACAACGCTGACAACGGATCCATCGTGTGTTTGTTTGATCGAACTGAAGACAGAATTAATAATTAAACTTGAACGATAATTTCTATGCAGCTTACTGAAACAAGACTACGGAGGTGAGGAACATTAGAATTCACCATCTTATTTTCAAACCAGAAAACGCAGTTGTTCTCAGTTTAGAGCCCGCGGACAGAATGGTAAAAACAACACTCAAATAACTGTGAACGCGATTCAATATATTTTACATGGCATCCGACTTGTGTCTAAATGTCTGGAGCTGCTCAAGGGTACACAGATAGAGCCAAAAAATGTCGCCTTTTCTGGTACTGAATTTGTTCAATGCTTGTTGTTCAGACTGCTGCACGATTTTTGTACTGACTCGCCATAAAAATTGTGACAATTTTTATTAAATGCTTCTTTCCCATTTTACTGTGCTTTATTTTGTCTTGTCTCGATATTTCAGAGTCAAAACCTTCCGTATAAAACCTACTGTTTGTGAAATTTTAAGAACAAGTGATTGACTTGACGATGAAAGAAATTGTAAACACAGCACTAAATGCTTAATTAAGTTTCTATTTCTACAGTTTCCGGCTTTTCGTCCTAAGAAATCAAGCCCTCTGAAACAAGTTAGATTTGTGTCTCAGTCACGTTCAGTTGTAATTTCTTCTTAATTTAGCTTCGATACAAAGTGATTTTTCTCGCCGGGTTGCTGGCGGAGAAAAAAAATTAAGTTCACTCTGTCGTTGAAACCCTTGCCCGTCCACTGCGCTATGTATCCCTTCTAGATTGCAGAAAGTAATATTCAGTACTAGGGCAGCATGAAGTTTTACTTCGTCTTTCTCCTTCTCATCGACGGAAGTAGTTTTTTTTCTTTGTGTTTTTCCAGTTCTCTATTTTGTCGACGATTAATAACGCACCGCGAGAGTATTTGATTGAAAACAAAGCGCACTTTTCGCTATTCTTTGTCTTCATTATAAACATTTCGGTTATTTCGGTAAAGGCGGGCATTATTTCAGAAAACATACGCTGAGAAATCTCGGCAAACGTTTTCTTTACTGATTCGGTATTTGAAACTATGTTACTATTTTTCTTGCAGTGGAAAAAGTGACAACGATTTATCAGTGCGTTACTTTTCTTCACAACGTGCTTGGACATTCATTTTACAGTCTTTGCGGCTCCCCTTCAATCTCTTTACGTCCCCAGAGGAAATATATTTTCGGAACGTATTTTTCCTTTTCCTGCCTGATTCGCCTTCAACTGATTTTTTCGTAGTTCGACGCCTTTTTTGCCCACAAAACGTTTCTTCCGTCTAACGGGAAGATCCTCGTCCGACATGTCCGACGCATCTTCGCCACAGGATTTTTCTAAAATATTGATTTTTTTATTCTCACTGCTATCATCGAGATCACTTGTACAGTCCTCATATCCAGAGTCACTATCCAGAAAGTTCTCCCCAAGGGCTTGCCTCAAATTAGGAAGTGACACTGATGTCAGAAATTGAATTCTTCATCTCCAACGAAGGTAATTTCCGACGCCATTTTGTTTGTTTTTCTTTGCGCGGAGTCCTCACAACACACACGCGCGTGTGTCACGCGCGATGGCGCAATTTTTTCTAAAAATAGCACATTTGTCTTTTTCGATGGGGCCAACGCCAATACTGAAAATGCTACTTGAATGAACAAAATACAGGAAAGTATAATAACAGCTACTGACAAGTTGAAAATTGTTTTTACGTCGTTATTCGTCTGAAGAGATCACAAGAAATAACACTGAGATCCAAAATGAGGTAACTGCAACCTTAATGTTTCGTTTTATGGCAATGTACGGGTAGTGCGTGGTAAACTTGATCGCCATGAGCCTCTCGCAGGTAATTAACATGAGATTAAGGCACGGACAAACAGACAACGTACGTAAAGAAGAGATGTGAACCTCGCGAACCGAGTCGTGTTTGGTTATATCAAGTAATTGGAATATTTTCCAGAGGATAAATGATGGCTGCACTACAATACCAGTTAATGCATCAGTCACCGCTAAACAGGCCAGCAAGATGTTGGTATTGCTTTGAAGTCTTCGTCTTCTTTTACGGCCATTATCACCAACACGTTGAGCAGAACTGTGAAGGGACAAGTCACGATGTTAATAGCGATAGCAGTGATATAACTTACTTCTTTTGGAATTGTTCGAGGGAAATTAGCATCATTCGAGAAATTAGTAGTACTTTTTGTAAAAAAAAACTTGATTCGGAGAAGTTTATCATGTTTGCACTTCGAGGAAGAAAGCCGTTTGAAGTTCAGTGCCGCTGAAATATTTTTATACTGTGATCGACTCTTAACTCAACAAATGTTTTTGTTTTGTTTTGTTTTTTTCCCTTTTTTCTATGTAGACTTTTCCGAAAGATCACAACCTCGTTAAAGGGAAAAAGTCCTGGGAACGAGGTTGAAAAAGATCAGTGAGTCTAAATTCTGAAGTAAGACCAAGGAAATGAGAGCTATTTTAATTTCCTGTTTTTAATTGTTAATTTCCTGTTTTTTTTCCTATTTTTAATTTCCTGTCATTCTGCCTCTAATTAAACATCTTACAAAATAAAATTTAAGAGTTTTTGTGCACATATTTACACTTATTTATTCTCCATCTACGGGATTAATACGAATTCACGAATGGAAAAAAATGAAGTCACCACAGGTACCCTAAGGATCTTTATAAGAATTGCACAAATACTAATTTCTATAAGCATAAATATTTCTTCGTTCGAAAATAAAACTGATTTGGTTTGTGTCCATGCATGGTATATTCTTCGCTTTTTTTTTTTTTTTTTGCTGCTTTGAGTTCACTTAAAGCTAGTTCAGCCATTTTGGTTTATCGATAATTTCTTGTAAAAGTGTTACTGAAAGGAAGATTCATTGGTAAATCGATAACTAATTGGAAAAGAACAGGCAAACTTCCTGTGGCTTATTTCACTAGTTCAGCGATTTCAGTTGTTGTCATATCGCCTCCCTGTTCCCTTTCCTTTGGCTGCCCCGTGCCCAGGCGCCTACAAAAGAAATACGCGCAAGGTAAGGGAAGGGAAGGTTTCATGTTAACGAAAAAGCCCATGGGAAGAATCCCAAGGGGCCTTGTCTGCTTCGTCCCCGGGCTATCCCTCGATCAGCCGAAATCTTCGCGCCTGGATACGAGGCATTTCCTTTGGTGTAAACTGAGCCTTCAGCTTCGGCTCATGTCGAGTATCAGGTGACTTCCTGCTAGTCACCCACCAGGTTTTTTGCCTCTGGTGACGTGAAATTTGGTTTGCCGACTGTATTTCTTGCACGTGTTCATGGGAAATTTACACCCAGCCGTTTGTACTGATAAACTTCAAATAAGGTGAGCCGATATCTATATCATTAATATTTGGTTTTGCAGAAAATACCGATACCAAATACTCGATATCATCGATATTTGGGATTAATTAAAGAAAATACCGATACCAAATACTCTTTATCATCGATATCTGGGATTGCCTAAAGAAAATATCAATACCAAATACTCCATATCATCGATGTTTCGGATTGCCTAAAGAAAATTTCGATTCATACCAAATACTCCATATCATTGATATTGAGAATAGCCCAAAGAAAATGTCGATGCCAAATACTCCATATCATCGACATTTGGGATTGCCTACAAAAATACCGACACCAAATATTCTTTATCATCGATGTTTGGGATTCCCTAAAGAAAATATCGATACCCGTGAGCAGTATCGGAGAGGTTGATATCGTTCGATACTGCCAACGTGTCTACTTGGAAGAAAAAGTTGCATCATATTCCACTCTCTGTTTGCATTACTTTGTTTTCTAAGAAGCCGACAGTTTTACCCAACTGTTTGTATATGCGCCATTGATTACAAATCGACTGTTGCATTGGAGCCCAGTGTACCTTGTGCGTTTTTCAACTCTTTTAATCCTTTCCCTGTTAGCAGAGGTCTCTCACGGCGTGAGAAACCTCTGCTAACAGGGAATTTAATCCTACACCCCACCTTGAATAATGATGTCACAATACGAGCTTTAAGTATGACGTCATAACCCTGTTGTCGAATATCGAAAAAAATGCCAAGTATCGGTAAACATTCTACTGGTATCGGATCGATTTGAAAAAGTGGTATCGACCTTCCTGAAGTTTTATAGCAACTGTTCAAACGTCGAAGTTTTTATGTGCCAAGTCTAATGATTGACTGTAATTTCTTTTACTGCTTTTTTTGCCATTACGGCAAAGGAGCAATTTGAAGTGAACTCTTTAATTCTAGCAAACTAAAATAGAAAGCCACTATAATTTATATGCAAACTCTTACTTGTAACATTGAAGTTGTCAGTATCGTTTGACAGACAGCTCTTTTTACGTGCGCGAAGTTGTCGGATATGACGAAGAGTTTTGACCGGCAGAATATTTTAAGTCTGTGATTAATCCGTGGCTATCGTTAATGGATATGGACTAAGGTATAAAGGTTGTAAATTTGAGCCTTCAGTCGAGTTCATCTTGACGCTAATATCAATAACAAACCTGATACAAATCGCCAAACCGAAAGCGTGTACTTTCTTCTACGAGATTATTTTAAAAGAATATTGTAACAGGCAAAACGAACAATTTGCAAAATCTTATTCAATACTTTTTAGAAAAAAAATTTTTATGAAGAAGTTGCAATTCGATACGAAGCATTTGAAACTTTATCAGTACCGAACAGTATTTAAATTTCGACGAATCGAAATTGAATCTAAAACGCGCTATTTTTACCCAAGTAATAAAAAGCAAAGATTTCTGTTCGCGTTGTCATTAATAACGTAAACCAACTACAGGTCAGAAAGTTAAACAAAATAAAAGAAAAACAATCAATTCTACGTGCTTCTTTGTATAAATTCTATTTGAAATTCTTTCATTTTTTTCTTGACAACGGCTGAAACGACAAATAAATGATATCTGGAGTTCTGAGGTGTACTTTTGTCTTTTCGTCACTTCAAAGACAAAGTCAACTTTAGAAACCTAGCGAGATAAAATAACTAAATAAAAAATTACCTTTTTTGAGATAGAAAATTTCTAGAACTCACGCCATATGACACTTTTCATATGAACGTCAAATTAATCAAATAGTTATTTAAAATGCAATTAGCTGTACATCCTAAAGGAGTTTGTGTTTGACAGACTGCATGACGAAAATATACGAAAATAAGTGATTGCGAGTGCTGCTCGGATAACATCTTTTGTAACAGAAGAGGAAATTTAAAAAGAGAAAACGAATCAATAGCAGATATTTCTCTTGAAGGGAAGAGGTTTTCTTATGCAATTTACGTACGACCCAGCATTTTGAGGAAAGACTACGTATTCATTGTTTAGTCTTCCATCCTTGGGGAAAATTTCAAGCTCAGGAACGGCAACACAGTCAGACTGTTAGTGGCATTGAGTCTTTGTTAATGCTGATCAAGGCAGGTTCGTTTCAACCAAAGGAGAAAATGATGTCGTATAGTTCTTAGAGGACCCTGGATTTTTCGCCTGTTTCCATGCACTTTAACGTCCTTATAATTCAAGATGTCAGACACAGCTAAAGTCTCACCCATCGTAGGGCAAGAGGTTTGGGCAGCCGTTTCAGTCGTGTTCTGCGTTGCTGTTATTTTGGTATTTTTCTTCATTTTATGCTGTGCTTATCGAAGGCATCGACGAGTTAGGGATTTAACCATGTTTACACCTCCAAGGGAAGAATTAGGGACCCATCCAGCGCCATGGGTTGTTTCGAACATTATTGACAAAAGGACTGAAAATAAATCGACTTCTGGGGTGTAGATTATATGAATGAGAATTTTTCACTTCGAAAGCTAAAACAGCAAGAGTTTAATTGTATATCTTGCCGTCGAGAATACTAGAAAAGGACAACATAAACTTGAAGTTAATTAAAATTCATCCGAAAGAGAGATTAGAAGCACATCGTCTGAAACGTTGTTTGTTTACACTGACCCGCGCTAGATTCGCCGAACTCGCACTTTTGAAATAAACGTTTGAAAGGTTTGGGGACAATGTCGAGACAACGGTCACAAAACAGTTGAAAGAAAAACACAGCCGACATGGAATGACTTTGAAGAGGAAAGACAGTTTTAACTCGGGCATAAGCCCAGAAACGTTTTTTCGATTGCTAGGGATAAAAAATGGAAATCTCTGGTGTTTTTATTTCTTTTATTCAAGATAACAAGTGTGTTTAGCAACGAAACATTCTTCGAATGAGGAAACGGATACAATTTAATGCATAAAGGTGAATTTTTCCTTTGTCCATACTCTTATTTAGGTTTTTTGTTGCGTACATGAGCGCTGCCAAGTTGTACCGCAACTGTACAAGCACAAAACAAAAGTAACTGTCAAATTTCGTAATGATGTTAATTTTGAAGCTTTCTTGTAGCTTACGTATTTTATTCATATCTTGCCTTGGTTCCGTCGATGAAAGGATGTACAACAACTGTACAAGCAAGAAACGTAAGGACTGTCATTTTTTGTTTTACATCGCGTTCGCTTTTTCTGTTTTCAACACTGTTGACTCAACTAAAAGCTTTAACTATGATGGAGTGATTTTCGGATAAAATAACCTAATTTTTTAAAATGCGCTTTGCTAGCTACAGCCAACGTAAATTAGGTGTTTGTCGAAATGCTCTGTTCAAACTAGGTGCTAATAAATATAGATTAAAAAAACCTTATAAGGTGTTTCTAATTTCCTTCACGAAAAACTAATTTTCCCTTGTTAAGGTACAGCAATTTCCTTTACTGGCTCTTCTACATCATTGCTGGAAAAAATAAACTCGATTTTTCTTCTTTTACTATTTGTGTGCTGCGTTGTTTTGCTTTTTTGCACCGTGCGTTTTCAGTTTTCTTACATAATGTAACTTGTGTGATCTTTTTTATTTTGCTACTTGTTACTGTCTTTTTTGTAAACTTTCTGTGTACCTTAATCCTTTAAGCCCTGACATTAGAATGCATAATCTCCTAACTGTTCTCCATACATTTCTTATGGAACTAGTAAAGAGAATATGTCTAAATATCAAGACATCTTATCCTTGGTAATCAGTTCCTTTATTCTCATCACTTGAATGTTTCAACAAGTAGTGATAATGTAAAAAGAAATTTTATTTTCCTCACTGTTAGGGCTTAAAGGGTTAATAAAGCATTATTAAAAAACATTTTTCTTCCTTTTTAGAATACTTGAAAACTGACTAAAAGGCTATTCTTGCAGACCAGAAGTATCTACTAGAAAAAACAATTTAGGAACAGATCCTTGACAAGGGTTAATAAAAAAGGGGGCGTGCGTCACGGGGGATTTTCACGTTTTGGGCCGAAAAATGATCTGAAAGTCAAATTAAATACCTCTCCATGTACAGGAAATGCTCCTAGAACATCAAACAAAGAAACTGAATGATTTCTTTCACAGGGAGAACAAACACTAAAAATTTTTGGGCGATTTTTCCAAGAGAAGGGATAATCTTAAAAACATTAGCCAAAGTTATGTCAAGTTACAATCCATACTATAGCCATTCGCAGCCAAACACGCTTACTTGCAGTTTCAAAAAACTGGTTGAGTTATTTGATAAAAAACCCACATTTGAGTTTCCTTTAATTGCAATGTCTTTTACCTTTTAAAAGTAATCGTAAAGGTAGGTGACAGAGCCTTTTTGTAGGTAGCTATAGTCGAGTTGTTTTTTGTGAACAAAATAATTAACAATTATCCTGCGAAATCGCGCGGAATATCGCCTGATACTTAGCCGACGAGGCCGTAGGCCGAGTTGGCTAAATCAAGGGATATTCCGCAAGATTGAGCAGGGTAATTGTTTTATTATTCAACAAAATCTCATCGACTTCATCTTCAGAAGAAGACAGACCACAGCTCTATGATAAAAACGCTAACGGCTAGCAACACATAATAAACACCAAAGCAAAACTTCAAGAAATCAAAGTTTACTATCGTTCACTTAAAAACGCTCATTTACAAACTCAGGTTTTGAAATGACAAGACAAAATCAAAAACATATATATATATATATAGCTACCTTACCGAGAATAAGTCCTCTTCCCTTGGATTAAAATCTTTTTTAACTTTACAACTTTCCGTGAGCCGGTGAGTTTCTGCTTAACAATAACATGACATACTTGTCAAACAAGAACATTTTAATGATAATAGTAAATTATTGTTCAAACATTTTATAGCCGTAACAATTTTTTAGCCTGTTAATTTAGCCTTTTACTGGAAACGGCTAGGGGGTGTGTGGTGGAGGTAAGGGGGAAGGGGGAAGGAGGAGGGGGAGTTGGGGGAAGGGAGAAGGGGGACGGGGGGAGGGGGAAGGGGAAGGGGGGGAAAGAGCGTTCGAGAAGCATCCCAACAAGGGGTATTAGTAATAATTTTATACTTGTAGTTGCTTTATTTCACAGAATCCGGAGGTAAGCACCGACCGTCTGACCCGTTTGCCGCTTTGTGCACATATGAATGTTGAAAGATAAGGACAGCAAATTGTTAGAAGAACCCGCGTGGTTTATTAAAGACCTCATATTACAGAATACAGGTATCATACAAAATCTATTACATTATGCCATGCAGCCTGAGAAATAGCCGCGCCATATTGTTTTGAACTGATATATTGGTATTGCACTTAACGCGCTATATATAATTTATTTTGCTTTAATTAAAAACATTTTGATACTGAAAGTCGACCTGAAACCCGAACTAAAATCAAAGTTGAACATTTTAGAATATGCTGAACGTGCACATTCAGTGTCGACATATACATTTTTTTTTATTTGTAGAAAACATCCCGCCAAGAAAAAAAAATGAAAAGGGGACTCCTGTCTTTGCCCCTACAAAAGCCCGACAGTCTCTTTTTCTTCAATTATAATCTCAGGGTAAGATAAGATAAATTTATTTATTATATGGGGTGCGTCGGGTGGAATTATTCTTGAATGAAAGCACAATGAACGGTCACAACAAATGCCTAACATTAGACATTCAGCGCTAACAGAATAGAAGCATATCTTGAATTTTGTGTGTGTCTGCAAGGATTATCAGATACTACAGTTCAAATAAGTTATGTCTGAAAAGTGATGTCTCAATACTTTTCCCTTTGTTTTAATACGGACAATCAACTCAACGCAGTCCAAGACGTAAACAACAACCGAATTGAATGTAAAAATGCTCTTTAAAATTAAAGCCAATTTGGCAAGAAAAAAACTTGCCACTCATTGCTTAGTTCTAAAGGAGCTGCCTGACGCCACTTCAAACTAAACTTAGCTGCACAGTTAAGATTTAATTTGTTTTTCCTTCTGTTTCAACTGAATTTTTCACGCCCAATGAAAGACTACTTTGCAGGAGACAGCAGCCTCTTATAACAACGCTCTGGTCAAATTCCCTAGTTTTGTTATTTGGAAAAAGTTTTTCTATTCGAAAGAGATGAAAAAAGAGTCAGCTCGGAAGAGCTTGAGGCTATCACACTCATGATAATTCGACCCCATACACGTGAAATTGTACTTTCCAATAAAATTCCTCAGTTCCATCTCACGAGAAACATGACGGGCTAATCACGTGACTGTAATGTTTGTATAGTTGAGCCCGCATTCTCAGCTGCGCCAAACTTTTCTTGGACAACTCATTTGGGGGGCTGCGTGACATGGACGCTTCTTTCTCGTACATGGAACGACTCGATGGTGACAGCGATGGACTAAACACTGAGCTCCAGGGGGAAGTGGGCACAGATCCCGCAGCATAACACGAACTTCCGGGCGGACACGATCGGCAAGGCGAGGGCACCAGGCGCGAAGGAGAGTGACTCTCGATGATGGATTTGGAGCCTGGTAAAGAGTTGACCGGGCAAGTCACCGGAGGGACTGGAAAGTAGAAGTGAGATGGAGGAGGGTAAAGCCCTTCGGTCGGATAGTAAATGCCCGGATACGGATGAGGACAAGGAAGATGATCTTTCTGCCGCTCTTGTTTTCGAAACTTTGCTCGACGATTTTGGAACCAAACCTGTGCAAAAGAAGAGACAAGAAACTGGTTAGTCCATGTGGATGAAGTCCTGTGGCACTAGCTATGGTGCTGTGTAAGGTAGTGCTAACTTTTTATCCTTAACCCTTTCACTCCCAAGAGTCCAAGAGTGCCTAAAATCAAAATTCAAGACAAATCTCAAATTTCATTTTATAAAATACTAAAATATAAATAGTACCATGTGAAAGTACTGCTGAAGAGGTTTCATCTGAATGGTCACACCATAGCATTTCATTCACAAACTCGGAAGTTAGAATCACCTTAATGTCTCTTATAACTGACTCTGGGAGTAAATGGGTAAAGTGTCGTCATTCAAATGAAAGCTACTTTGCCTTTGCACAGTACTTTTACGTGGTGTTTTATGCTTGTCAATTTGTGTTAAGTAAAGATTTAGGGGGAAATATAGAATTTTCGTTAAGCGCTCTATAAATAAAAGATAAATGGTAAGTTAAAAATCACGAAATTGAAAGGCTTGAAAAAGAACGATAAAAAATGTGGCAAATAGAAAAGCAAGGTTCAATCGCAGAAAAAAATAAAAAATAAATTGAAATAACTGAAAAAAAAAGAGACTGATTTTAATTTGCAATTCTATTTGAGGAATTGCCTTACTTTTGCATACGGTGCAAAAGTTTGATTTTTAAACGTCTTAATTAGCTAAACAAACTCGATTAATTAAATTTTCTTGGTAACAAAAACTTTTTCCATAAAAAATATCCAATTCTAAAACTTCCTCAGCTAAAAATAACGCACACACGCAGCTTTATTCGTATATATTGAAAAAAAAAAATTCATCAAAACACCTTTGGCCTCTGTTCACAAAAGACACAGCGGATTGCTTACATGACACGTGCAATTACAATCGCATTTTATTAAAAGACAAGGTAGGACAACTATTGTATCACATAATGACTTTGAAAAGAAAAGATACAACTGCTTCCTCTCACAATGGACTTTTTGGAATAAAAGTTAAACAAGATTTTTTAATCAATCCATGCTTAAAAGAGAAAAATGAAGAAGACGAAGTGAAAAAAAAAGTCACCGCAGTTGACAATTCTTTCAAAACCAAAATACCAGCTGATATTATGATATAAAAATTCTGCAATAGCGAGAGTTTCCCGTAGTCAATCACTGGCTATAACTTTTTTCTCCTGGTATTTTGGCCCTTTTTGGTTAAGAGATGTAACACACGACCAATCCTAATTGTCGTTTATCTTTGTCGCGCAAACTCAATTAACCCGCAAAACAATGAATGCAATTTTCTCCGTTACTTTCCCCAGAGAAAAACCATAGGTTTTGTAACGCGTGGTCTTAACTTTCGAATGTGCAGACGAAATTCTGAGGTGTGTTCATTCAAACTACTTTCCCGTGGGGCTGTTTATTATGGTGTACAAGGTGTTTCAATGTTACTCTGCTGAAGTACTCAAATGATCGAGATCATTCAAATAAAAGTCAAACTAACTGCAATGCCTTGCTATAACACCGCAACATTTTCAGGGGAAGCATTTCCAGGATAAAATATTGAACTTTTTTCTAAATTTGTACTCTGGCATAATTTATGCTATTGGCGGGCGAGTGTTAGTCAATGTCATTAAATGACGTTATTTCCTCATTCAGGTTCAACAATATCGTTTTTCTAACAGCCCTTCCATCCATTTGTCCCGCGCGTATCTTTTGTATCAAGCCGAGAATTGTTTGTCAAAACAAGAGGAAACGACCCACGCTTAAATAACAGCTTCTTAGAAAACTCAAACCGACTTATTAGCCGCCCACTTGGCTAATGAAACAAATTTGTTCGCCTGCCGAGCTGGTGTTCAACATGGTATAAGAGGCTGTATAGACCTGAAATATTAATAACACGTACGATACGGTAAAATATCGGGAAAGCCAATAAGGCATTTATTAAGTTTTAAGACAATTAAGACAATATCCATTTTTCGAACTTCATGGCCAGGTTTAACGAAACAAAGTCGTTCGGAATGGAAAGAGGTCTATAAGTAGCTTATTTCTTGGTCGTTCACTACAAGAAGATCCGAAGAAGAGATAAACAAAGCAATGATATTCGGACTCTGGTCACCGTAGAAATAACTATACAATATGGAAAATATTGGAGTGGTGTTGCGAATTAACGGATTAATTACAGCTAACCTCAAATTCACTTTATAGCAAAAATATTTAGAATTAAATTAGCAACGTTTTGATAAGGGTCAGTTCAGTTATATTAATTCTTAAGATAAACACTGACAAGATAGCGAAATTTGCAAATAAATTGACCTAAACAAAATACGGTTCAAATTCAGTTAAAAAGAAATGCCCTCGTTTGCAGTGGCTTGGTTTCAAATGAGGTGTCAAGAATTTGGCAAATTTACACTTGCACAAGCATTTCAAAATATTGCTTACATCTTTCAAAATATTTTTCGCACAAAATAAGTTCATTTAATTAAGGTTTGCGATTATCAACAGGTGCAAACGTTTAATTTCAAATACTGAACTCTTTATCGTACGCCTTCACTACAAGCATGCACCCGCTTTTAAAACTGTTTCAGATATCCAAACACTCGGAATTGAAAAAGGTATCTTTAGTGTTGACAACACCTTGTCTGGTACGAAACAAAAAATTTGCCGATCGAGTTTTGTTATATTGTCCCAATTTACAACAGACCCTGTTCCGCTTAAAAATTTACGAAATGAAACGGGTTGCAGAACAATCGGAGAACAATCGTACCAATACAAATCCATAGTGATACGAGCAGGTTCGTTTGTGAAACCAGCGTTATATGTGTACCATAACTTTCAGTGTCCTGTTATTGGAATGGGTGAGGATTTGAATCGAAATTGCTGCCAGCATTTTAAAGTTTATTTAATCCCCCTCAGCAGGTCTTTCTTTGTAAACCTCTTTACACCTACACAACAAAGACATGTTTTTCAAGCCTCCGCTGGTTATTAATGACACAAAGTTGTCGTTCAGAAGAGCCATTTACCATTTTAAATTGCTATTTACCGAGAGGCATTCAAAAATCCGAACCTCAAAACAACCCCCCCCCCCCCCAAAAAAAAAAACACAGTAGTAAAGCAATAGTGAACCTCGGTTTAATCTAAACTCGATAAAAGAGTATTTGCGGCGCTTGGAGGAGTTTTAAGGTTGTTTTCCTGCGTTCTTATTTAATCCAATTTCCACCGTAGGTTGGATAGCTCAAGTCTTAATTTATCTTGTTTGTTAATGGCAAACTTAAGAAATTAAAAGTGTCATTTGCGCTTTCACAAAGCAAACGGCGCCATTATTCATGTTAATACAAAAGGCACTTGTTGAATAATAAATGTGCTAAATTCTTAAGCAGACTTAAGTAAACAAAATCCTTGACAATTTGCCCCCGTTCTTTAGGAGACAATAAAGCTCTTGAAAAAGAGACAAATAGAGATAAAACTGTTCGCGTTATAATCGAGAGGATTTTCCTTAGAAAATTTTTGGGCGATTTTGCAAGCTTCTCCTGGATAAAAGCCAACTTCGGGATCTCAAAAGGAAGCTTGAGATGCTTTCGATACATGCGGTAAGTTTACTTTTCATAATGAGTTTCAACAGCTGCTAATTAAAGTCACTGTTCTTGCTAACAATGCACGTGCGTTAAAACAGGTGCAATGACTCATACGCATGCGCCAGACCTAGTCGAGTCACCAGCTATTTTGAGAATCACTGGGATTATTACCTCTTGTACTTTTGCAACGAAATACCCCGAACGCAAATCCCCATCGCGTACAAAACACCGCTGCATTCAAGGCTTCAGTGAGAAGAATAATTTATACGTTTGGCACGTAGCCCAAAATGTGTTTGTGTCATGTTAATTGAAGCTAATAACAAGAATAAAGATAGATATTGATTTTATTATCTCAAGCCGGGGGCAGGAGAGAGTGCAAAAATGCTCGCGCGCATTAGTATAGAGTATCTTACCTGTACGCGAGCTTCGCTCAAGTTGATTTTCTTCGCGAGGACTTCTCTAGTGTAGACGTCAGGGTATTGTGAACGAACAAACGCCTCTTCCAAAGTATCCAGTTGAACTTGCGTGAAAGTTGTTCTATGTCGTCTCTTCGTAGTGCTCAATTCCTCCATAGTGGCGACCGTTTCTTCATCTCGCTGTCTTTTCATACCACGACCTTTACGTTTGGACAGTGAAAACCCACGAGTGAATTTAAAAAAAACCATACACTGCGTAAAATTGTAAAGAGAACCTAAATAAAGTCGCCCGCGCTGTATCGATTGGGAGTAAAATGTCCCACGTGGCTCATGACAGTGTGATATTCAAAATAAATGTGAATTTTATATGTTTTAAAAGACTTTTCTTGGCACGTCATGGGTTTGCGTGAAGTCCGCATCGTTGGGCTGTTTTTAAACAAATTAAAATTCCGCTTTGGTGCGGCCACAAGCAATGAATGAAGTACTAGAAGGGCAGATAGTATTTCTGCCTTCACAGCTTCGCAGCAAGCAGTTACTTTGTGAAATGAGTGCTAAGTGTTATTTGAAACTTTTAAGCGTTTCTTCCGAGCTGGTATGATGCAAAAATTCTCGAACATACCTTGTGACGAGGGGTCATTGACGTCGATTTCATCTTGCGCGGAAATCATCTTCGGTTTACGATCGTTCAACTCGTTCGTAATTCCCCGGCGAAATTCCTCCACCGCGTTATCAAATTGCGAGAATTTTCCTGACATGATGTACAGCTCGACTCATCAACGCACGACAAACCGTTCTACACCAATGTTAGTGCCAAATGTAAAAGAAACTGTCGAGAAATAATTGCTTTGTAAAAACTATTTGCATTGGGATGAGCTTGTCGACCAATCAACGACCTTGTAATAATTGTCTCGTTTTCTCGCCTTTCCCCGTACGATCCTGATTGGTGGACTGCAAACGCTGTTGTAGTAATTTAATTAGATTCAATTGATAGTTACGAGCCCATTTTGTCCCCTTTAAATCCTGCAGCGTTGTTTGAATAACGTTTTGACAAAAGCTATTAAGACGCAACCGACTGTAGAGAATAACACCAAATATTCGCCCAGGGGTTTCAGCGGGATCCTCAATTTCCACTAATTAAATTACCGCCCAACAAAGAGATTCTTGTTTCATGGGGACGCGAATGTTGTTACAAGCACTCATGCTGGTTTCTGCTCTCAACTCTCCTCAACAGAGCAGAGACGAAATTCAAACATCGAACATTAAATATTTGCCTCCGCACAATTATGATTTTCTTTAATAAGTGCGATTTTTGCAAAGCAAACTGCCATTTGCTTGAGTTTAAATCGTGGCCACTCAACAGAAATTAGCACATTGCTAATCTATGAGATAAGCTGGTAAATTATCTTGAGGGCCGGGTATCGAAAAGCTGTTCCAATGAACAAAATTATCAATTTACATATGATTATCTCCTGTAAAAATTCAATTAACTTTTTCTATGTTTTCCTTGTTTGAAAGCTATGTCAGTTCCATAATGTAGATCGATTTTATGAAATGAAACGATCGTGGACAAAAATTTCAACAAGGGTTTCGTAACTCTTAAGGAACTTCGCCCATCCAGAAAACCAAAGAAGGCAACATTCGCTTTGCAAATGAAATTCACACATAAAAACCACTTTTAAATATTAATTACGACTATAGTCCACCCGTACACGAACACATTACTTGGCAGAATAAAGTCAAGTGGTTTTGTCAACACATCCTTGACAAAAATAGCGACGAGTATTTTTCCCCTCTCCAAAGCGCGGCGGACGCCAGATGTTTTAGTTAACCCAACCGAGCGTTTGAAGAAAATCCTAACTGAGTTGGCGGTTCTTAAGTTAAGCACATACTGAGATCTTTTTTATTCGTATTATTTAATATTGTCAAAAAAGCTTTAAGTCAATTACGAAAAAGAAACATTTTTTAATTTCGTAAACACATAAGTTCGCGAACTAAAAACAGAGATAAAACAGAAGAAAATTTTTAGTCCAACAATTCGCATGGTAGTTATATGCGAAACTTGAGGAGCAAAGATATCATTGTTCTTCGTAGCCACCGCAACTGGGACAGGCAAGGAAAAAATGTTAATTAAAAGAATAGTTCCATTAAAGTAATTTGTTGAATAAAGACGAAGCTCTTTCTAGGCTGCCGTTTTCAACCTTATCTTATTCGCTTTCGTTTTTGTAAAGCATTTTACACTGGCCTTCAATTAATTCAAAAGAAAAATAATCAAACGAAACTAATTGACTTTAAATAAGCAGTCCTTGAAAATGGGCTCGTTCCGTGCTTAATTACCGCTCTAAATGTTTAATGATTCGGAGCAAATTAATTTGAGTGCGGCTGGCCAAACTGACATGACAAGCCAAATGAAAATAATTCATTCAAGATAAACTTGCGAAAACCCTGCGCTAAAAACTCAAAAGATACCTTTCTCAAAAACCAGAAACCAGTTACAAAAATTGACTAAAGTTGATACAAAAGTTTGAAAAAACAATCAACCTATTTCTTTCACAAAAAAAAAAACTCTTTTCAATACCTTAACAACCATTTCTAAAGAATGTCGGCAAATTGCCCAAGAATACCAGCTTCTTGAGTTATTTATTCTGAGTTTTTAGATAATGGTTTTTAGAGATAGAAGACAACAGATTTAATAGAGCGCATGTTGCTTAAGTTAAGTAAAATCAAACAGATTTATTTAAACTAATACAACTTTCACAGCCCCTAATAACGCAACATAACAACTAAAATGGAAGGAATGATTTCAAGGCCGTTGTGGAGCAATATTATTACTTAACAATTGTTGTCACATTTAATCCAGCGTCTGAGTTCTTTTCTCGAGTAGAAAACTGCAAATAACCTGCAAATTCAATTTATTTCTGAAAAATTTTAGATAAGCACTTAATTAATAGTAATTTGTGTATATATAAAACCTTCTGGCTATATTGATTTTTCTGCGGCAGAAAATGTTGACCCACGAATTAAAATTGCTGATTGGAAAGGTACATGCGATGTGATGAATTGTAAAATTGCTACATTTATGCGTACATGCAAGTATAATTTGTCTAAAATGAAATTTTTATTTTGCCTTTCGGTCTTCGAACGTAAAATCGAGACTTTTGTATTGGCAAGGCAGAAAGAGATTTTAAAATACTTTACAAAACATAAACACCACAAGAGAGAAATGTTTACTAAATGCAAAATAATAACCCAAGCAACTGAACTTCATGGTGAATTCAACGGTTTTTGAAATTTCCGAGAATTTAAAAAGCTTTGTAAGAATCGACAGCAAAGGATGGCCAGTCTCCTTCTTAAAAACGAGAATAAAGAACAAAAAAATGGACGTCATTACATGCGAAATGAAATTACTTTTTCATTACTGAGTTAAATTTAATTTTATTAGTTATTAAAATAGCTCACAACTCCCTTCCCCTCGTTGTTCTAGACAAACTTCGGTAATTTGTCTCTGTCATTTTAATTACAGTTATAATTTTCTCTCACAATTCACCGTTGCTTTCAAACTTCAGTGCACGCATATAATTTGAATTGGACTGGCTTCTCAACTAATTGTGTCCTTCGAGCCAATGGCGCGATGAAGACGGCTTAACCTGCTACTTTACTGTAGCTTCTCGTGAGAAATTGTAAGGGGAAGTAATTGTACTGGTGTTAGAAAATGTCCAGTCTTCTTAACTCTGAAATTCAAAACCCAAAAGAGGTTCGATTAAACAGCGCAGGGTTTTCAATAGGAATATGAGTAGATGGCAAAATTTTAGGAGTTGGCGGAGAATGAACTAATCGCGCCAAAGGTGCGAGATTGTGGAGTGTCGGGAGGTATGCTCCCCTGGAACATTTTGAAAATTTGGGCCTCTTAGAATGCATTTCCTACACTCTGGAGCAAGAATTAGGGTATTTGAAAAGAACAGGAAACACAAAGATTACCGCTAAAAACTACTCAGAATTCAGGCAAGATTCTTTTGTTTTTCGTTAATAAACCTTGGCCGATACAAGGCTCGTGTTTTGTAGGGAATATTTCTCATGTTAGTCGTAAAATATGAGGTAATGTCTCAATCAAATAGACGGCGAGTTCATGTGAAATAGCCGGCGAGTTTCGCCGGCTGCCGGCCCTTATTGAAAACCCTGACAGCGATGTCTTTCTACAGGCTAGGATAAACATCAAGCAGGCAAGCGTGTACTGGGATTTCTGTAGCATAAACATAAAGGGAATAGGAATATTAAAAATCCCAACTGGAATGAATGCTACTCCATCGCAAAATTAGTTCACAGGCAGGATTTTTCTTTGCCTATTACAATTGAAACAACGTGATCAGTGGAAAGAGACAATGTGAAATAAAGTGTTTTGTCTAAGGAGCAATTAACAATACCGCCGAAAAACGCTGATCTTCGCTCAAAAGTTCGACTCTTTACCTTTGAATAGCGCGCTTGCACACCGTTCACGCGATACTGATAACCCAATCTCGTTCATGCACAACAGAAACAGCTAAACAGGGATTTCCTTCTCTGCTACAGTAGAACTTTGTGCGGAGAGAGCTCACTTTTTTCCACCCCGGCTATAACTCAACTCACATTTTTCTTGTCTATAAAAAACCGCGTTAAACTGTGCACCCCGACCAACTGTTATGGCCAGTTCTAATTTCTGTTAATTGAAGGAGCAACTTTCCATGACTAAGTGGTACGCACTTTACTACGAATGTTCAACTGAACACCCGGTAGCTATCTGCACCATTTATGGTTCACATTTAATGGATTGTACATTTTTTGGACAGAAATTTCGATATAAAGCTATATCTCCTCGCACCCAATCCGGACTCACAGAATTAAGGTCACAGTTAATAGACAGCCAGTTTGCCGGACCACTGCCACAAAAAGCGATTTTCTTTACCCTACCCGACAAAATTTTGATTAAGTCTACAAACAATTGAAGACGTTTTATTTGCCCTCCTGCACCGGTAACAAACTAAAAGTCAATTAAATTTGGTTTCTATGGTAAACAAGAGTTGAACAGTTAATTTTCCTGAGTTAATTTGCGCTTCTTTTCTACCGTTTGTCTTTGTATTTTAAGCAACTAAAAAACTAAAAGATGAAAAAAATATTCTAATGGGTTGAACTCAGTTCAACCCATTAGAATATTTTTTTTCATCTCTCACTAAGAACTGCCAAGTAGACCGTGAATGTTTGGTTGAATGTGCTAACCCGATAAAGCTGACAAATGGCACACGTTTTAACCCGTTACTTGAAAGATTTAGAACTGACCTCTGAAAACCCTCGAAGACAAAAATAATTCTCTCTTTTCATGAGTTTTTGGTTATACATAGGACAATAACCTTTATTTGGGCGAAATAGGCATGAATATTCGCTGCAGATAAATTGTTTCCAGAACTGAACAGTTTTCTGAGAGCGAAGCTTGAGAAAGACCATGAGATAACTTATAACTTGAATCCTTCGTTGTAAACCTTTATCTTAACAACACGTGCATCCATCCAACTAAAAGCTATAGAGCAGTCAATTTGTTATTTGTTTTTCAATGTTCTGTAAAATGAACAAGGTTAAACATTCAGTGTTAGTTTTGAAGTTGGGCATTCTTAAGCTTCAAAGGGTTAAAGCAATATCCGCTTCGATCACATACATTTTCGGGATGAAAACTGCCGTTGTCAAGCAACCTAAACAGATCAATACTTTCATGGTGGCTGGTTTCATAATTGTCGTTCTAGTCTTGTGTTTTAAAACGGTACAGAGGACATAAAAAAGACAAGGGCCACAATAAACGAAACAAAAGAGTCTGCTGAGTTAATACTCAAACAAGTAAGCCACCAATTCACCATTTAAGTAAAAAGATTAATTGATAATCGCGGACGTGATCTTCTAGAAGGAAAGAACAAGAGAATACGCTGTTCATTAAAGTATCAAGCTTTTCGCCCGCCTGTAAACGTGTTTAGCTCGATAAGTTTGTAAAACGTTTCGGCCAGAACGTCATGGTGGCCCATATATAGGGCAAGAACGTCATGCTAGCCCACATACAAGGCACTAATGTGAAGGTAAGTGAGCACAAGTGAAGGGAAGTGAGTACAAATGAAGGAAAGAGTGTGTTAAGGAGTGGAGGTAGGTGCGTTAATCAGTTGGTGTATATATTCATATAGGATTGTAATGTTATTAGTGCCTTATATGTGGGCTAGCATGACGTTCTTGCCAACGTTTCACAACATGAAAAGGATGTAATATTTTAGTGAAGCAACCAACCAGAAAAATTTCAGCAAAATACTTAAAGAGGCATTTTCGTCTATCCCAGGTCGTCTTAGAACCTTTTAAAGAAAGCAGATTTGTGTAAACAAGGACTGTTAGGATTTTGAAGGTCAAATTCATGTCGCAGAAAAATCGAGGGAAGGGAATATTACACCTTAAATTTTTGAGTTGCCGTTAATTTCCCGAAAATGCTATCTGAACTTTTTTTCGCAGTCAAAATGGCACTTTCTTACTGCCGAAAACAAAGGGAATTAATTTTTATACGCTATGAAAGTTCCCGGTATCATTTCACCAGGTAAAATTCTGCCTCCTTTTTTATCACAATTAAATGTGAATTTCTGAAGCGATTAAGGTCTTCCAAACAGATTTTCCGCCGAGTAATCGTTAGTTGCCCCTGGTTAGAGGAAAACAGGACTTTGTAGAGTTCATGACTGTCATCAATAAATGGTACTTTTCCCAGAAAAATGCAAATAACCGTCAGTGTATGACTTCAAAATTTTACCGTGCATGTGTTTTGTAAAAGAAGTAACAATACAATGCTTGTCACATTCAAGGGTTGCTAGAGAAACAGAAATTCAAAGATGTAATTAGCAGAGTATAGTACACTGCAGATGAGAAAGGAAATAAAAGTAAAACCCGCATCAGACTAAACAAAACAAAAACTAGCAAACACAACAAAGACATGAATAAACTGACAGTTAGTGAATAACCAATAAATTAGTAAATAAAATACTAATAAAATGACTAATAAAGTCATTTTGCATATAAAGTAAGCGGTTTTGTTGTTGTTGCTATTTGTTACTCTCATTAAGTAGCAATTTTGAGTCTGTGGGGGTGCTTTACACTGATATATGATGTGTGCATGATAAAGGCCCCGCATACGAGGAAACTTTGTCGTGGAAACATTGTTTCTCTCAATGTTTCCCGGTCTGCGCACCGACGAAACATTAGCTGCGGAAACACATTTTGTTTCCCATAAACAAAATGTTTCTGGGTTTTTTTCAGGAACATTTTGTCTTCACAACAAATGTTTTCCCATTTGCAAGCCGACAAAACAATGTTGACTAGATTCATGAAAGGGTCGCGTGGGCCCGCACTTCCTAAAAATCGATCATTTTAAGCGAGCTCTGAAGACATATCTTTTTAAACAAACATTTTATTAGTGTAAATATAGATTTTTAATTTATATTTTATTTTATTTTTAATCTGTTTTTTTAATCTAATTTTTTAATTTATATTTGTAACGCGCATTTGAAAACCTATGTTGAATTTGCGCGCTATAAATGCATATTATTATTATTATTATTGATCGAGCACTCGCAAATGCCTGGGGTCGAGGCTGTGCGCATTTATTTGCAATGAAATGTTTTGTGGCGAGGAAACATTGTTTGCCTCTCGTTTGCACGCCCCAAGAAACTTTGTGGGAAGCAATGTTTTCGCAACATTGGTTCCTCGATCGTTGGTGGGGCCTTAAGTGACGTGGTATCCCGACATTAATTCCCGATTCCCGGGGAATATCTTCAGATTCCCGAAAAAAAAAAATTCGCCTTTCTCCCGAAACAGGCATTCCTAGAGCTGGCACCCTATCGCTAAACACAAAAGGGAAGGAGATAGACGGAGAAATTAAACGCTTTTAAGCGTTTAATACACTTGCCTTTTAATGATTACTGATACCTTTGGAAACTTTCAAAATAATCACAGAGATCAACGTACGAATTTTTCAAACTCCCGTAAGTATGGTGTGAAGTTTACTTATCACGGCTTCCTTTAACAGCTCTCTGAGGCAACATGGTATCTTATTCCATAGTTTAGCACGAATTCTTGAACAAGCATTGTTTTCGAGTCTCGCTTTACTTCGCGCGATCGACCAAGTTTCTTGAAAAAAGTAAAACAATTTCTCTCATTCAGAAAGCCAACGTGCACGTAGCGATGTTTTGAATCGACCCTGTTTCGGGGGCTTTCCGAAGGGACAGTTGTTACATGATTGTTAGCACCCTAGCCGGCCTTGCGTTGAGTTTACAAAAATGCCAAAGAGTAGAACACTCAGTCCTTGGCAGTCTACTCTACAAAGGTCTACTCGAGTTCAATTTATGTTAAACCCATAAGGCTTCGAGCACCTGTTTCAGACGGCTCACTTCTGCTCAGAGGATTCAACCATAACTTTCGAGCTTTTCTTTGAATTCGGAGTTTAACGCTGTACGCTAAGGACTGAAGATTTCCGTTCTTTATTTAATATTTCTTCATAATGTAGGGCTAGCAATAATTCTCTTTTCTTGAGAGAACAATTTATATTTCTGCTACATGTCGTTCACTGGTGTTAAAACAGTTGTCCAGATATTTGTACCTTCTACCAAAGTTTGGATCTCGTCAGAAACGGGCTGCCGGTAATTTGGTCGGACTATTGTCTCATGACCAAATGTTTATTGCAGCTCTGGTGATGTGACCGAATATCACAGTTTATATGTAGCACCATTTATAAACAGGAAAGGCTTCCACAAGCAAGCCGCCAACATGAAGCAAGAATATCCCTTGCTTTGACAAGGTACGCAATGTAAGGTGTCTTGAATTTTCCACTCTTGTTCAAGTTCAAAGGCATTACGTACCTTAGTTAAGCTGAGAAGGCACTCGCAACAACAGTAATTCACAACACTGCCAAGAGATTTGTGTTACCGTAGACGGAATCTTTTCTCATTCAATGCAAACACTACTGCGGAAACTCCCAAACCTATGATGTAACCCACAACGGCTCCAATTACACAGGGAATGGGCCAAACCTGGAAAGGAAAGAAATAGCTCATGAAGTTTGTCTGGATATATTTGAAATAATAATTACTGCTGAACAAAAGAGTAGAGGTGTTGTGGACAAGCAATCAAACCTTCAGTAAGAGGCTTAAGTTTGTAACTTAAATTGACTACTGATATACGTACCTTTAGAACATTTCACTTTTATAAATTTTTTTATATAGTAATAACTTTATGCAGTTTCATTTTTAGTTTTAGTACTTAGTTTTTTTAATAGTTTATACTCAATATAATTTAATTGTATAGTTTAATATGAATAGCTTTTTTAAACATTCAAGATCACTTTCATTGGTTTTGCTTTGTTTCATTACAAACGTGGAGTACATGTAGTTATACTACAAAATAATTTAACTTACAACTGGAGCAAGAAAAAAAAATTGATATCTCCAAATATTAGTTAAAGAGAACTAAACATCTTTGACTTCAGTTCGTGGAAAAGAATCTCCTAAGGATGGTGGGTCCTAATACAGCGGTATTTTTGCAAAGGTTTTTACTATGGGAAAAAAGCAGATCTTGGCAAAACCTATTGGAATCTAAAAAGAAAAGTGTGGGTAACCACACATTTTTCACAGATAATTAAGCAACCATAATTCTAAAAAAGCTTTAAAATGCAATGAATGTACAGCATTGTCTTTCCAAATTTAATCTCAATTATCTCTGAAAAATGTGTGGGTACCCCAATTTTCTTTTTGGATTCTGATAGCCCTTTGCTAAGATCTGCTTTTTCCACCTAGTCATAAACTGCGCAGAAATATTGTTGTATTAGTAGGCAAATTCCTTAAGAAACCTGACTACTCAGACCAGACGTGAGACGGACAGAACGTATGCGCAGTAACAAAAAGGAGGCACCGTCCTTAAGTGGGTCCACTAGATCCCTACAAGTCCATCACTATGATATACCCTGTTAACTACATGGTCAATGTGTTCCCCCTTCCTAACCTCCCATCTAGCCTCCCGTCCTTAGGGGGCCCACTAGATCCCCACAAGTCCATCACTACCCTGTTAACTACATGGTCAATGCGTTCTCCCTTCCTAACCTGCCAGGGCCGGTCCCAGTCCAAAGGAATTGGAAAAGCTCCAAGCCATGCTCCCAGCAGAGTACAAATAATAGAACCTTGGAAATAAGCTTCTGGAGTAGCATCTGACCTAGAGAACACAGAAAAAGTCTCCTATTATAGAATCATTTTGTAAAAAAGTGGTCCTTGTTCCTTGTAGTAAATGCAATATTAATAAAGTGTTAAAACTGAGAACACTGCAATAAAATTGTGAGGATCAGTCAAAAAGGGCACAAGTATTGGTTTGGTTTTAGTTTTTTATTAAAATTACTATTATTATTTTTTAATCTTTCCTTTAAGTTTTCAGCAAAAGTAATAGGCTACAGCAGAAGTTCTATAAATTTCAGCTCTCAGGACAAGAAATAAAATAATGCAAACTAGGTTTTTTTTATCAGCCACAGTAGAACTCAATATTGGTGCAATTAATTCACAATAAATTTTTCATTTGGGTTCCAAGGCCTAATCAGCACTCATTCACTTTTTCCAGGGAGCCCTTCACATGTTGTAAGAGCAAGTTTTCTCTCTGGGGTACAGTATCTGCTGGTGATCAGAGTTAAATTGTACAGTGCGTATGCATGCATGTACACCTATATGTTTGGTATCCATGTATCCACTTACCATGTGCTGAAGAATATTTTTGGTACGAGTTCTAACTGATTCCCTAACAGACAACAAGCAGGGAGTATGACCAGATGAGACATTAGTAATGCCCAACAAAATGTTTCTTCACTCTGTCTGTTGACAACAAACAATCAATATTTTGCTAGTCAGAGGAGGAAAGAGCCATATATTGCTTGAAATCTACAGTACAATAACAACAGGACAGATTTTGGTATAAAATTGTTTTTGTATATTTGGTATAATGATCTAATGGTACTTTGGTATATCAGATATACTGGTATAAAAATAGAAAACAATGTTTCAGCATCTTTGGCAAATCACCACTTAGTTCTAAGAATTAATCATTATGAGTTCACATGAATGCAATTGTTCTTCTTAAGAGCTTATACAGTGTGTATGTTGCATGGGTGGGGTCAGTTGGTTGTACTGTCATTCTGTTCCATCACAACTCTGTTCACTTTCATTAATTCAATAACTGCATAATGATTACTGTGGACTGACATACTCTGAGATTGATGCTCCAAACAAGATGGCAATAATATGAAAAGCAGCTGCTGATCCAAGCACAATAACCACAAGCTTGAGAACTTGGAATGCCTTTAAAAAGGTAAAAAAGTCACATACATGTACAGACTACAAGGTAAGGATGTTCGCACCCAAAATCTTCCCACATTCAGAATTTTTCCAAACTTTTGCTGTAGTTAGATAATGATCAACTCATGTCAGAAAAGCAAAAAAATGGGGGGGGGGGGTCACCGTGCTCGTTTCGGAGATAAAGCATATTGGAAATGTTGTGTTTTCAGAAGCTTTGGTTACATGTATGTAAGGCGAAATCAGCTTTCTTGCTACAAGGAATAAAATAAGTTACATGGAGGACTCTAGATAATGCTGATTTATCTATTTCATTGCAAATAGGCCTATTCAGTACATTTTTGCAGGTAATATTGTTCTTCAGCTAAAGTAAGCCTCACATAAGAATAATTGTTAGTCATATATAATATTAGTATATAGTCGTCACATATACATTCACAGAAACATTCAATCGCATTTGCGTAAAATAGCAATAAAATTAAAACTTCTCATGTTTAGAATTTTTTTTTGTTTTTGGGCAAAATGCAGGGAACCGGTAAAGGGAGTGATTAATTGAAAAAGAATGGGGTCACGGTGCATTTAAGAGAGTTAAACACGTTTCTTGATACAACAATACCCATCACCAGTGTATTTGACTATATTTCTTACTCAGTGCCTGCCCTCGATGCATTACGTGGCACAACATTGTGACATGGATTACGTGTGCAGTAAGGATGCACATAAACAATAAGCGCGAACGTCCTTAACTCCAGTCTCTGTAACATAAAGCAACCAGGAGTATCACTACTCCCTCACTGGGTTGGATGCCAGTCTTTCACAGGATTTACACCCAACACCCTAACCAGGCCAGCCCACCTCATGTAATCGGCCCCTGAGCCGAAACTAAAATGTACCTTACATTTACCAGTACCATTAATTTTTTTAGTTAATTTGACGACCTTTCCTGCAACAAGTCTCCCAGTAGCTCAGTGGTTAGAGCATCCGACCGGTGAACGGAAGGACATGGGTGTGATTCCCATTGCTCGTGGCATGGTCATGACATTATGAATATTACAGCTTTCTTATTCCACAACACAACATGCTTGCAAATCAGGCATACATTGTATTTAATGCACCTATCAATGGTTTGCCCCAGGATGGGGGGTGCAGGCAACCCCAGGGGAATTTGACATTTTCAGGTTTTCGAGTGTCAATTTCCCCACCCTTGGGTCTCCACTAAGAATCAAATCCCTACCCCTGGGGATCACAGACCTTGAATAGTAAGGTCGACGAACTCAGACACTCACAACACGTTACTGCAGAACTTAGTGACTCCAGAAGATATTCTGGTGATAAATGGTACCACCAACTTTGTGCATTTCCCCAAATTTTCCCAAATGGCGAAGGCATATTCTAGTTTTTCAAAGTGTACACTGCCATTAATATTATGTGTGTACTGCGTGCATTGTTGTCATGAGATATTTTAGCATTGTTGACAATTTAACACTCATTTTCTACTCCTTTGCTGCCCCCCTCTATATAACACTGTGTTATAAACTTCTAAGGTAGATAACTGATGGGTGCTAAAAACAACAATTTTTTGCTTTAAAAACATCAAGATGCTCCTAACAAGAAAGGCCAAGCAAAGAACGTGGGAAGCTCATCCAAATGACTTCTGGGTATTTTCCAAGATGGTGGACTGCTCATTCCCAGGCCCTCTCTACTTTCCAAGATGGCGACCAAGTAAAATTTTCCACCCAGCCAGGGGACTGTTGTGGATGTCAAAATCTCTACCCAGATAGAGCTTCACAAAGTCAAATTCCCGTGGGTTGCCCCCCCCCCCCCCATTCTGGGGCAAACCATTGATAGGTGCATAATAAAGTTGTCATTCAAACACTATATGCCTAAAAAATGCCAATCTTCTTAACCCATTAACGTCCGTGCCGGCCTGAGCCGGCCTTGATTTTGCGCGTGTTCGCTTTTGGCCCCAGCCTCCCCTAGAAAGGCTTTTTTGGTCCCCTTTTGTCCTATTTGTCTTTGGGAATGTTCAACCAATCAGAATCCACCTACTGCGCATATATTTGAAGGCTTGAGGGGGTCCTAGAAGGGAAGACTTCTTGTCACTCTCCAAGAAGATCACATTTCACTTAAAATGGCTGCCGTGCTCTTCATGCGTGAATTTTCAAGATGGCAATATCTCACTCTCGGAAGGAAGGATTACCTTTTGAATCTTAAAAATCGAAAGAAGAAGCTCTAAGAAACACTCGACAAGTTAAGCGATGGAATTTAGAGCTTTTGGAGCGAAGAAAAGATCTTTCGAGGATGAACAGCCGTTTTGTCAAACCGAAGGACAATCTTCCACCGCAAGAGATTTTTCGAGCTGCGGACTTTCTGGGAAATGCTCAAGCACTTCTACGAGTTTATGGTAGAGTAAATTACACATTTGATTGTAAATTTTTACTGAAATAACTTCTTAATTGAAGGATTCTTTGTATTTCTTAAAGTTTTTGTAAAAGTTTTGAAAAACGTGCACAGTTCGCATCAGTAAATGCTCTTCAAAATAACTTGCACATCGAGCAAAATCACTTGCACATAGCTTCCCTCGAAGAACGGATACGGATACGGAAACGGTAACCTATTATAGATGTACCAGTTTAAACAAGACGTTTATGTAATAAAATTTTTGAAGGCTTTTGCGATCAACGTAATTGAAGGGTGCTAGCATGCTGTGCTCGATTCTGGCTGGTGAAATATATTTTTCTTTCCTTCTTCTTTTCTTTTGTAGAAAAGTTTCCTCTGACGGCGAAAAAATTCTAAGTGTTGTTAAAATGGCATCGACTGATTAGGAAAGAGAAACGTGCCTCGCCGCCAAAATTGAATCAAAATCGTCTGTGAAAATTGCCCTGTTAAGAGGCAAATGATAGGTCGATATACAATGTTACATCATGTCCACGCTGACGACGATGCAAACCCACAAAGGTAAGATAAGTTTCTTATTTTATCAAGTGCATTAAATGCAACAGCATTGTCGATCCAATACTATTAATCTACATTTGCATATATTGACAAACATACAAGCCGGGACAAAAATGCAAGACGCAGTTTTTCTCTGGCCTCATTTGTCTGGTATTGTTCTACAAAATAAGTCTGACAAAGTTTTAACATTTTTGTAAAGGAACAAAATATCACCTCATGAAAAAGCTGTTACATCATGTCACAGTTTTTATTATCGTGGTTATCGTGGATAAGCTCGCAGATAGTGCACATCGGAGTAAACCAAAAGTAACGAGAGTAAAACGTTACCTATTCCACGCACTCGGATAAACCTTCCCTCTTCTGAAGCATATTTTCAATAAACAAAAACTAACTTCTTACAAACAAAAACATGTTGCTAATTTTATTATATTATATTATATTAATTTTATTTCGTTTTCAGAAACGAATAAAGGCATATATTAGTAAATGTATTATTTAGAAAAGCTTATGCGCTGATCAATTCGAAAGTTCAACATCCCCCCCCGGGCAACCCCCCGGGCATTTGAACTTTTGAAGATTGGCTTGTTCAAATTCCCTCCCCTCGGGGCAAAAAAGCTGTTCAAATGCCCCACCAATTAGTACTGAACTACCTCTCCTCAAGACAAATTTCGTCTTCAATCAAACACTTTACACGCCTTTTAGAGAGAGATATGCCGTAATGACACCTTCAAACTCCTTTTAAAGACCCTTTTGAAAGGGTCATTCACTAACAAAGGCAAAATTCTATCTTGTAAATCCGTCAAACCTTGCAAAAGTCGAAAAAACTCGGGGCGTATTTTTTTTTTTTTTTTTTTTTTTAAAACTTTATTTATACAGGGTGGCCCATTCAGCACAGTGGCTGGTCTCCAGAGGGGCCCTGCTACGTCTGAACAAGACGTCAGAACAAGAGATAAATCCGGTTCAAATTCCCCACCCTTCCAACGCAACGTTCAAATTCCCCCCTCCCCGGGAACGATGCACAGTCAAATGCCCGGGATATGCCCGGGGGGGGGGGGGATGTTGAAGTTTCGAATTGATCGGCGCATTACTGTCTCCTCTTCTGTGAATCTTCGTTCATGAAATTTCGAAAAGTAGTAATCTGACCTAAACAGACACAAATCCTCTGTTGTGGTTTGATTTCACACGCGAGACAACATGTGAAATGTCTTGCGTAAATTTTCAAAATTTTGACTTTGAGATTGTATTTTTGCTAATTCTTAATTGACAACTGGTGTATTTTATTCACTGAAGTGAGTGTTGTTTTTTCGAGCCTATAAATTGTCGTTTCGTACTGCACATGGGGTTGTTCATTACCAACTGCTAATTTAGCGAAGCGATAAAAAAACACGCGGCTGGTAATGAGTTAATTAGCTAGAGTGTTTTTGCATCAGGCGTGCAATGCAAAAATTTAAGCAAACTTGCAGACAGACTCTGCAGACTGAGAGGAAGATAATTTAGTACCCCAGCTAGGGTATGAAGAAGTCCCAACTTTGAATTAAAATTTGGGAACACACAGCAATCTTTCCTTCATTTATAGGCCCTTAAATTTAACCAAAGGTTCTACAGCTTTCCAAAAAATCCTCAAATGGCAAATGTTTTAGAAAGGAAGCAACTTACCGTAAATTTTATCTTGGATTTAAAACGTAGAAGAGTAAAGCATAACACCGAAAATACCAAACAAAATAACCTCAAGGAACGTGCTGTGCTTGAAATCAATGATATCTTTGGTAAAGTGTAATTTGATAGCGCAACAGCCGTCCAAGCTGCCGCGACTTGCATCACACTGATCGTAAAAAAGTCCTTTGAACTATATTGGAGATAAAGTCCTGCGGCCGCCATGTTGGATTTGGAGACCAGATAAAGCGTGGTTACAAAGATGGACACTCAGAAGAAAGGACTGGGCTCTGGTCAAACCACAGGCTCACCATCCTCTCTTTGAGTGGTGAGCTGTGCTTTTATTATGGTTTCAGGAAGCTTCAGGGTTTAATTAATTTTTGCTGGTTATTAAATAAGCCTTTCTGAAGGCAATGGTTAGGGTTTTTTTAACTGACTAATGAATACATAAAAAATATTAAAATCATGTTATTCTTTGTTCAAATTTGTTGTTCTGTGCTAGACCTGTATGTTTAATCAGTCAGTCGCGTAGATGGTTTAGGCAAACTTGTCCTGAACAAGCCAAATTGAATATGGAAAGATTAAGAACCCTAAAAACGAGAAAACATTGTTAAGGAAACATTTAAAATCAGTTTAACCGTTATTAAAATGTTTCTCCCCCTCTGGGTTACTGACGGCTCTTGTCCGCCTTTTAATAGAACTCATTTGAGTACAGTACAACATTTGGTGTGGAACCGAAATTTGCGTCCGGTGTCCCAACGAGAAGCTTAAAACATTTCTCTTTTCCAGCCGGAATATTTTATTATAAATGTTGATATGTGTGCACTATGCGAGATTACAGGCCAAAAACTCATTATGAGTAACATTGTAACCCATGCCTTAGACAACGGACATACAGTGATCACATGCTCTTCTTCGAATTTGCCGTTCCTAGGTTGATATAAAAATCTAGTGAACGACGGAGATGAAAAGAATTCTCAAGAATTCTCTTGACAAATTCTCTTGACACAAACTACTGAGAAGGAGCTTTGCATAAATTATGCTAGATGCTGATCACTAAAACGGATATGAGGTCTGGTCAAATTAACGAAAAAATATTGCCACGAAAACACCGATTACTCGGTTTTCTAATTTGCTACTTGGGTAGCGAAACAAGAAAACATATGTTTTCGAAGCAAAGAAACGCTATTTCAGGGAATTAAAATTGTTTTTCAATGAATTGTTAACTGAATTTCCGTTAAAAATATATTGTTTCGTTATGGCCGTGAATCTTCCTCTCTTCGGCCGGCTAGTGTGTGTGTGGGAAGGTGTTTGGGCGTGTGTGCAGAGAGAGTGTTAAACGCTCACTCACTCACTCATGCCCATTACGCCGGGTGGCGTGTAGGGCAGCAACGTGGTCCCTCCCCTTTTGCCGGTCTTTCGCCAGGACTGAAATGCTGCTCCAGGCGGTCTTTCCCATCTGTTGCATTTCTTTCTCCACCGTCCGCCGCCATGTGATCTTCCGTTAAACACTACTTTAACAAAAATTCTAGCCTGTGTAGCAAGCGTTTCCGTAGGGCTTTCCGCAGGTTTGAAGCACTTTTCGCGTTTAATTTTGATCAGTGTTGCGCTCGCCCCAATTTTTGCGCCGCTACGGGCGGAAAATCCTACGGAAACGCTTGCTACGCAGGTTACAAAAATTATCTTTAAAGGTTTCTGTGTAAGCCAACTGTTCACAGCTTTTAGCTTTCTCTGTTCAAATCACGGCTTTGGTTCCAATCTTCCTCCCTCCGGTTGAAATTCATTCCGCTCTCCATGTGAAAAAGAAGAGAGAAACTAAGATAACGAAAACGATTTTATTAATATTGTTCGTATAATGCTTTTATGAAACTCTAATAAAGATTTGTTTTAACGCCTGACTTGTTGTCAAAAGTAGCACCCTGCCTAATGCAGTAAATATGTGGCAGGTGGCAAAAAATGTCATCAAATGAGAAATTATATTGAAATGTCAAATCTTGGACTCCCACAAGAAATTCAATATCTGTTTTAATCGGAAGAAGCTTTTAATGACACATGTCTCGATTATCTTACTGATGCGATACGTAACTTTGTTTTCACGGAAAGGTATAAATATAAAACACAATATTTTAGCTAGGCGATCACGTTAAAAAAGGGAGAGAAAGGGTAAGATGACATTTTTAAGCCTAATGCCTTCATTTATTCTGAATCCAAACAATCTAAGTAAATGAAAAGGTGGTCGCTTTTCAGATTTATCATTCACGTTGGCTTTGAATGTCAATGGCCTCTAACATCTCTGCTAACCGTTTTTGTTTTGTAGCAAGAGGAGGAGATGGAATTTAACATGGATAAATGGATCGAAATGCTTGGTTATGTCGTCCTTTTTTGCTACATGCATCTGTTTAACAGGGCAGAAGGTAAGATTTTTACTGATAGACAAAACTGTCTCGTAAACTGTTGTAGCAAATGGCTGTCTCCCTTTTTACGTGACTATTGTCACAAACGCTGTATGTTCGAACGAGATTTTACTCAGACATTATTTATCTATAATCTCTCATACGCGGCGAGCTCAAAATGCAAGCATTAATTCTTCTTCAAAGTATCCTTTTATGATTAGTTGGTAGTTAAAAATGGTATTTCAGTTTCACATCTCTAGTATACAACCATCCTCAACAAGCGATACCATCCCCGGCAAGCGAAAGCTCAGTTTGTCAATCCTGATCGAGTGGGAAGGCGGTCACTTATGAGGGATATAACTATGATGTGCTACATCTCTTTATAAAGCACGTAAAGTGGATTTTAAAGCTGGGAATTCCCAATAACTACTTTTACTCATATTTCCTTGATAGATTTGGTGGAAATGCGGAAAAATGTTAGCGAACAATTTTTTTATTCACGTAGTTCAGTTCCCTTTATTTCAATCATCCTGGTCGAGATGTTTTCACGAGCTGTTTTCAGTTTAATAAATTTATTATTCGCCTGCTATCATGCAACTTTTGGCAGATCCAAGTAAAAAATAAACAACGCCAAATTACTATTCTAAATTAAGCCTATGTGCGTATGATTGCTTTTGACTTCCGAGTCGCATGTCTTTTCAGAGGTTATGCTGTTTGAGGCAGCTGTTAGAGCCTCGTGTCAAAAGGGTTTGGATCACTCTAAGAAAACTTGTTCGAAAGGCCCTTGAGTCTGGTTTACTGAAATGTTGAACCTTAATTTGTGTGCCGAACCTAACATATTGCGATTGGGCAGTTGATTCAGACATCAAACTTATTCCGTCAAGCTCAATTCTTTTATCCTGTGAAGAGAATCAAATTTGTGCAATATCTCACGGGTGCCAATATTATTAATATTTACAATATATGTACAGAAAAACAATTAAAGAAAACAAAAACACAAAAACCTTTAAACGTAACTCGCCCCAAGAACTGAATCAATTCCTGTCAACCATTTTTTTTTCCAATTTTGGTTACAGCGTCAGTTCTTAGAACAATGCAAATTCAATTATTACGCAACAAAGCTGTTTTTCTTTCTCTGTAACTTGAGGATTAATTTGATATCTTTCTTGAGACTAAAACGAATTTGTTTTTCTTTTTCTCATTGCTTAAGGGCTGCGTGGTCGTAGTTAATTACCAGTTGTGCATTCCTTTTTGACCTCAGGTTGCGTTTCGTGTTTATATTAGCTGGTTCAGGCCTAGGGCTGTTTAATGACATGGCACATAAATTTCTTTTAAACCAAAGAGAAGTGTTATTCGCTTTGTGATGATAACATGTGTCCGGTGGACCAATGAGAAAACTAGAAATTCCGTGGAAATAAAAAACAATAATAGGCTTCAGTACGGCAACATTAGCAAGCAACTGAATGCCACTGTTATTTTTCATCTTAGGCGTTCCTGGAATTCAACAACTTCAAATGGATGGAGACATTATTCTGGGCGGTCTATTTCCTGTTCACAAGAAAAGCAAATTTACCGAGAATGCATGCGGTGAAATAGACCCACAGCCAGGTTTTCAATACATGGCAGCCATGTTGTTTGCCCTGCAACAAATCAATAACAGCACCGAATTTCTTCCGAACATTACTCTCGGGGCGAAAATATACGACACCTGCCGAAGCCAGACGATCGGAGCCGATCGCGCTAAAGATATTATCAAACACACACTACTGGAACACACAAAGCCTCTCCCAGGAGTCATTGGCCCGTTTACAAGCGATGTGTCCGTTGCAGTAGCAAATCTGCTTCGAGTTTTCGAAATTCCACAGATTAGTTACGGTTCCTCGAGTGCCGAGCTTAGTAACAAAGAATTATATGGAAACTTTTTTAGAACGGTGCCGCCAGATTCATTTCAAGCTCAGGCTCTTGTGGATGTAATCCGACATTACGGCTGGAATTACATTTACACAATAAACTCGTACGGAAACTATGGTCAAAAAGGCATTGAGCTTTTTAATAAAGTCGCCCGAGAAGCTGGTATATGCGTCGCACAAGCTGCTAGTCTTCCAAGCCTTCCAAACGAACATACTTACAAGACCGTTCTCGAAACCGTGAGAAATCACAAGATAGGAAACGCGCATGTTATTGTGCTATTTACTACCCAGACTGACTCGGCTGGTTTGCTCCGCGCAGCTAGGGAGTCTGGTGTGAAACATCTAACGTGGCTTGGAAGTAGTGGATGGAGCAATCGTGTTGACGTCACAGAAGGCAAAGAGGAAGTTGCCAATGGATCTTTAACAGTGGGTCACCACGAAGGCATCGTGGATGGATTCTTGGACTTTTTGACAAATCTGGATAGAACGATGCCACCTTTAACGCCCGGAAATGAGTCGCGTATTCCGTGGTTTGACGAGGTCTTGCAATCTGTTTTAAAGTGCAAAATTTCAAGCAATAACTCTCGTTCATTTTCAAGCCAAGGTTGCAATAGTAGTGCGTCGCTACCACGTGATATGGAGCTTGCGCCCGTTCGTGTCGTGGTGAACGCTGTTTACGCTATGGCATACGCACTCAGTAACATGCAGAAGGATCTTTGCCCAGAACAGGTTGGAATTTGCGATCGTATGAAAAACAAACTTGAAAGCAAAAATTTTATCGCCTACTTGAAGAACGTAACCTTCCCTGACGCAGCTTTTAACTCAAGTGTAAAATTCAACGAGAACCAGGAAATGGATGGTGCTTATAGCATCCTTAATTTCCAGCAAGGAAATAAGGGCGAGTGGAAATACATTGTCGTAGGGTCTTGGAAGTCACTTAAAAATTCAACGGAAGGAAAACTAAGTGAATTAAAAATTGACGAGTCTTTGGTGTCGTGGGGAAACTCTCGGGGTAAACCACCACAATCGTACTGTAGTGAAGTATGTGGCTCTAATCAGATAAGAAAGCACCAAACAATCAATTCGTTTTGTTGTTGGGATTGTAAACGATGTGAAACTAACGAAGTGATTGAGAACAACACTTGCCTTGCGTGCAGTCTTGGTTACATGCCTGATGCAAGCTTGTCGCGATGTTTAAGGCTCGATATTTCTTTTCCTAAATGGAGTGATCCAATTTCGACGTCGCTCGCTGTAATTGGGAGCGTCTGGGTCTTCGTTGCTATGGGAACGTTAGTTTTCTACGTTAAAAACCAAAATCACAGTGTAATAAAAGCAGCTGGAAGGGAGCTTTCTCTTCTCATATTCATTGGAATCATCTTGTGTTTTGTTTCGTCCTTCATCTGTTTAGCTAAGCCGACTGATTTAGTATGCACTCTTCAGCGATACTTCGGTAACACGTGCTTTACACTGTGCTACGCGCCATTGCTAATCAAAACAAATCGTATTTACCGCATTTTTACGCATGCACGTCACTCAGCAGCAAGACCGTCCCTTATAAGGCCAATGTCACAGGTCCTTATTTCCATGGGGCTCGTGGGAGTACAGCTTATGATAACCACCGTATGGACTCTCTCAGATGCACCAAAAGCCATCATACAGTACCCTTCTTTAGACCAAGCAGTCCTCGTATGTTCCGTTAGTGCAGTTAGCGTTGCTGTAAACATGTGTTTCAATCTTCTTCTTATGTTCCTCTGCACTGTCTTTGCCTTCAAAACACGTAGTTTCCCTAGAAATTTCAACGAAGCAAAGCATATTGGCATCACAATGTACGTCACATGTTCAATCTGGATCATATTTTTGCCAACGTACTTTAACACTGAAACGTCTGCATGGAGGGTGTTCATTTTCTGTTCGCTGTTCATTGCAGTCGGCTGTGTTACTCTTGTGGGCCTGCTTCTACCTAAAGTCGCCATCATCATTTTAGCCAAAGTTTCCGGGGATCACACTCCCAATTTGTCCACTGAATCGTGTGGAGAAAGAGATGAGTACACAATGAATTCTGCAAGAAGATCGAACACAATGTTTCCTGAAGTGAACGAGGAAGCATTTGTTGTGAAATCGGCAATGCTGTCGCCGGTTGGTACCCGACGCAGACCTGACAATGATTTTGACCTTGTCCCAATATCCTCTCGCTAAAGGGTTTACCTCGGTTTATACCTCCCCAATGAATTGCATTAAAAAGCAATCAAGAGGTTCTTTCATATAATTGTATGAAAGGATTAAAAAAATACATATCAACTGCTAAAATAATATCAGTTACTATTCTTATTGTAACGGCCGGATCTACACTGATAATCACATTCCATAGTTCGCAAGGACAGGTCAGTGTGTTGCCGAAGGAGAAAAGGAAAAACGAGAGGAGAAACGGGACGGTGTATACTGGCATACTAGATGATGTTTTAGCCAACCTCGCTCCGAGGGTCTTTTTTCTCCCCATCCCAGAGGGAGCAAGGGAGATAAAAGACCCTGGGAACGAGGTTGCGTTTTCTCCTGATTGAGGTTAGGGAACACTGTTCGGCTTGCTTATACATCGGTAGCACAGTGGTCTGTAATTGTGACCTGTAATAAAGAACCACAGTATTAATATAACCTGACTAACGTGAACTGGTTGTATTTGCGCATACATTATGTACATGTGAGTACCTATGAGTGCACTTTTGAATAAATTATGACATCAATACTTTCTGGAGAAACTGCTAAAATATAATGATTTTACTTAACCTGTGAAATCGATGCTAGACATTTAGGCACTAATTAATTCCACTGTTTTGGAATTTTTTGTTTTCTTTTGGCTATTCGACACCAATTGTTAGATACGTACTGTTTCACAGGTTAAGTGAGACCAATCTAGGCCATCTTCACGATGGCGTCATTTTGATACATTACCACCAGAATTCATTCCGTATTTCCTTTCTGCGTTAAACGTTGTAATCCCAGAAAAGTTAAAATAACAACAGACCTAATTTGCAACAGAAAACAACAAATTGGAGGAATCTGCTTGTTCAGTAGTACAACCATACCATCGTGAAAAGAGGACCATGATGGAGAGTCCTGAAGGGGTAAAATAGGCGCTGAAATTCGCCTATTTTTCCCCTGGGAAATGAGATTTGAGGCACTGAGACTGCATGGGATTTTGCCAATAGAAAACTGCTACTGGGAATGAGATTTTGAAAAAATTAGAACTTGGAAATGGCAAATAGAAAAAAACTTTAAACTTTGAGCGCGATACATGTATGTTTTCAGTTAAGTGTTATTAAAGGGACACAGTCACGCTATTCTAGTTAACTTTAAAAATCAAAAATATGTCCTCATATCAATGAACACCCACAAATAATGGTCTAGTTTTGTTACCAAAGACTATATCACTTCAATAAAACTATTTTCTGTCGTTTGTTGCTACGGATGGCTCGGATGGAAATGGATTGCAATTTGAAAAAATTAGGCTAAACTTTTCAAATTCTTTTAGCGTGTTGACATTAAATCGATATTAAATGGCCGTGGTTTGTTTTCTCTTATTGAAATTACCTAAATATATTCCTTTAAATGTTCAAACACAATGTTGGGCATGGATAAAGTTAGCTACCGATACTTTTAGCACTGCTTTGACCAGAAATCAGCGAAATCCTCGTGACTATGCCCCTTTAAGCCTGTAAGCGGTGAATAATAATAAAAGGCTACCTCCTAACGCATGGATCCTAAGTGCTAAATAAAACAAGAAAAATTAAGCTAAAACTACAGAAGTGGAATTACTGATTGCCATGCACATGTAAAAAAATGTCATTACTCTCCACATTACACTTAATAAGATATAATCAGATATAATTGATAAAAATGTCGGTACTTTGACATTAGTGACCTTCAGTTCGGACTACAAGTACGAGATTGAGTACCAGTACGACTTTCGCATTTCAAAACCGTTACGTTCTCGACGCCCTCGTTCCTCCCTGTTGCTGACCAGCAGAGGAGAATGCTAAATGAATGATATTCACCGGACAGATCACAACCGAAAGGCTGTGACAAAGAATTCAAAAGTCGTAGTCGTAGTTTATTTCGTACTCGTAGTCCGATCTGAAGGTCACTATTTTGGGTGGGGGGGGGGGCACTGTTACAGTTAAGCCGTCCCCACCCCCACCACCCCTGCCTCAAGCGAGGCCCTCTGAAAATGACCTAAGCAGCTTTATTCGCTCCCTACTGAAATAAGCCATGGAAGTCCACTGGGACAACTCCTTCAACCACTGCTCGCCCCAACTCCTTGAACTCTTTCGCGTCCAGTACCAACTGAGAGGTAGTCTGGTCACTGGGATTGATTACGCATGACAGCACGACCCCGTCATCCTCTGCTTTTCCATCGGGTGCCTTTAAAAACACAGGCTCTGAAGTAAACCCGCCCGATTCCTCCCATGTGACAAACTCCTTAGTTCCCACATTCAGCTTGATTAATCTTACAAACGCAACATGCTCGTCTCCTCCCACGCCATACACAAACCTGACAAGGTAAAAAACAAAGATTTATGTGTGTTTTACTTTACAAACAAAGCAGGAAAAACCACCAGGGCGAGCATACGTTTTTTTGAACCCAGAAGGAAAAATGGGTGCCGACATATTGGTAGGGAAACCTAACAAAATGCCGTGCGGTCGACTCTCATCCGATTCTGGGGTGGGGGTGGGGGGTTGCAGCTTTAAGAACTCTTAAAAAGAAAAGAACGAGGAGAACATTTCCACATCTCCACCAAACAAGCTAGAATTGGCAAATAAAATTTTAATTGCTTTTGAAAAGCCAATTTCAAAAATTTACGTGTACGAGCGGCCTAGATGGGCAACCAATCTGAACCACAGAGGGGCGGAAAAAATAAAATAAAAATCACACACCTGTACGGTTTGCCATTGTGCTTCTTGTAGTTGATTCTCGGTAACTCCATTCCCACGGACAGCGAAGTGTAATCCAGTCCATCCCCTCCCATGCTATGAAATTTCTCCACGTCCACACCCCCCAGATCTCCCAGAGGAAGCTCGTAACGACGTACATCCGGGAGATCAAACTTCTTCTTGCCTTGTCGCCCAGGAGCACGCAAGTTGTGTAGGTAGAACTGTTTCACAACTGAGTTGTCTTGGTAACAACAGGCGTCGAGATAAATCTTTTCGTCTTTTTCAAAGGCGTTGATGTGGTGGAACACAAAGAAAGGTTCCACTGTAAAGACGCTAACGCGGTTGCCGTTTTTTCTGTCAACAACGTGGAATCTACTGCGTTGATTCACATTCCAGTAAAGCCATTGTTCAAAACTTGTACCGCAGAACCTGTGACTGAGAACGCGCCACACATCCAACATAAGAGGGATTTCAGTAACGACGATATAGTTTTCGGTGAGGCAAAAACTGTGGAAATACCCAGCACCACTTGTGGGTGCGATAGAGCAAAGCACTTTACCCCCGTCTAGAGGAGCCGCCCCCTCCTTCCCCGAGGAGGGAGGTATTTGGATGAGATTGTAAGTGGGGATACGGCCATACGTCTCGGAGATGTTGAACACTGAACCGTCTGGGGTCTGGTGGGGGGAGGTGTTCCGCCATTGATTGTGACGTTACCTGGGCAGAAATAATAAAAACTATTGGATGAGTTTTTTGTTTTGTTTTGTGATATCTGAAAGAATAATTATCTGAGTCCTTTGATTGCTGAGTCCTTAATTCACACTGCAGTACAGTGTGAACACTACAATAAACAAATTCCCCCAACAACAACAAGTAACTTTGCACAGGACGCAAACTGTCAACAACAACAACAACAACAACAACACACACACGCCAGCAAAACCAACCTATTCTAACGGTGCACCGCAGTGCACAACATGTACGAAATCATTGACAAACAACACGACCAACGCGAGTTATTACTACAACCAAGAGGTACCCACGGAGAGTCTGCTTAACTTATACATCAGAACCTAAAAATACCAATATTATTAAGACAAAATATATGAGACATAGCCCGATGATACAGCGATGATCGTTTTTTGGGAGTACCCAAGATCTCTTGAACGTCAACGAATTTACACGAGAGCTCACGGAAATATCCACAGAAGTCCACCCTCTTTTAATTTTCCAATGTCTTGGGGTCTATCTCAAATATGAAGTGGGTTTCGGACGCTGCATACATCTTATCTTTCATTGGAAACACATTTACAAGTGTGTTATCTAGGGGAACTTCTTTCCGCCAAAAGCGTGAGAAAAACCGAGCAAAGATGTTCTGACACGGGTCTGGGGGAATGAATGAACCAAATTCCAGGTGAGATGACTTTCCGTGCTTTAAGGAATCGGCATAACTCTGGCTTCTCACAAACTTGTTACTGTAGGTCACTTGACCGTCTTGTATGTGGAAGCGGTGCAAAAGGCTTTGGCCATCAAACCAGTGATTGAAGGAGGTGTCACCACACTCAAGCCTTCCAGGCCCATTCCTTATTAGGGTCTCAGTCAGCCAAGAGGGAATGTTGCCTTTTGTCTCAGCACTGATTGGTTCAGGGTGTCCATCAACGGTTTGGAACAGGCACGATTGGTCTACTCTAGCGGTCATGTTTTGAGCCAAGATGGAATGAATCTAGATATGACAAACGATAACTTGTCATTTAAAATACACCAAGTAAAACTAAAAACAGAAGGAACCACGTTGTGTAACAACATAATGGGTGTTTCTACGCAATGAAAGATCCACCTCGGCATTCGGAATGGTTGGGGCAGTGGTCATCACCTTGGCTTGCGGTAGTGGGGTGGGTAAGTTGTTTCTTCTTGGAAGTGTGTTATGATAGACTGAGCTGGAACTGGAAATCCATTGTTTCGTCATTTTCAAACATCCCCCCATCACACCCCATGACTAGCACCCATTCACCGAAGGGTGCAGGTACTTGTTTGGTTTTGGAACAAGAAGAGATTGGATACAAGTGAGGTATTCTTGGAAGGGATGATCATGATGTGGGAAGGGACCATCGGCTTATCAACAAGTGTGGTATCTATCATTCGATATCCAGCGCACCCTCGTAGAATAATTGTTAAATAGCCCTAACTTTTGCCTTATAAGGAAGTTGCATGCCATGTGCCACAGAGTTCAAAGTTTATGTTCTAAAAGTTGAGATATGTCCGGGTAGCAATGCAGCTGCGACTGCGAAATCTGCGAAAATTTGGAAAATTAGTCAAGTAAGTAAGAAGCAGAAGGTTAGGTGCCGGCCCAATGAGAACTGCGAACTTTACGAAAAAATGCAAACATAAGTAAAAAGCAGTCAAAGAGGAAGTTAGAAGAGCCCCAACAAGAACTGTGAAAATTTGGAAAATTTGGAAAATTCACCAAGTCGATGAAAAGCAGTGCAAGGGGAGGTTAGGAGGGCCCCAACGAGAAATGCGGATTTTACGAAAACTGCCATATCTGCGAAATTTGGAAGTCGAAGAGGAGGCAAGGAGGGCCCCAACGAGAAAAGCAAATTTTACAAAAATCTGATACAGAAATCTGTAAAAACTTCGAAAAATCGTAAATTTCGTATTTGCGTTCAAACCTGGACATAAGAGCAAAAGTTACTCCTTCAAATGGCCAAATGGACCAAACTCATTGAGACCATTTGATATCCAGCAAGCCCGAGTAGAATAATTGTTTTATTAAAAACTCAACCACTGTAATTGTTATAAAATCAAGAAAGAAAGGAAAAAATGAGAAAAGAGATAAAAAGGGAACAAGAATCGGTTACATGACTGAGCGAAAAAGACGCCAAAACTGTGCGAAGTGTTGCAGCGTTTCTTTCCAAAGTTGAATGAATCAATTAAATTGCTCCGATGTGAACGAAGTGGCACAAGTTTTGGGAAAAAAATCTTCTAATTATTGGCTCTGAAATGCGTTACGTGTTTGACTTTTCTTGAAACATTGTTGTAATCATCGTTCAAAGCGGACTGAAGCTGTACAATTTTACCATATTAGCTGCGGGAGGTGAACCGCAGCTATCTGAAATGAAACACAATTGGCCACCAATTTTGCAGGGTTACGTAACGAAGGTAAACACGCATGAAAAACTTCGCAACGGCGAGAATTGTCTTAGTTCTTTCACTCGAAATTTTTCAATAGCTCAAATCCTGATCTTGACTCAGCAATCTGTGTAAATGGATTTAAAATGGATAATAAATATCTTGCTCACTTCGATACATACATCATTCTGTTTATCATTGTTATTTGCATGATAGCGTGCCCCGAGGGCCAATAACATTACAGATCACTCTTTTGCACAAACAAAGTTTCGAATCTGCTCAACTTAGATCCGTAACAAGTACAGCACTTTTGATCCCGAAAAAACCAGAATTAGAAGTAATCGCTGACTTAGCGGAAATTTTAGTTTTCCTCCGTTATCTAAATGTATGGCCTATTTACATAACCCCGGCATCGAGCTGGATCTCCCGGAGGGTTACTCCCGTCAATTTAGGAGAGGTGTGTGTCGCAGAGGCTCTTATACCCTGATCATATTTAAGGAAAGAAAATCGAAAATTGATACCTTTTTAAGGCTCAAACCCGAAAAAATGACACCCTATTTAAGGGGAAAAAGACCACTAAAAATTGAATAGAATACTAGACTAGGCCTAGTCTAATAATACGCCATCATAGTCATGGTTTACACACTGCAATTTTAGGTAATACAAAAAGGTAACCCTATCTAAGGATCACACCGGGATCACAGTTCCAAAAAGGGGCAAAATGGATACCCTGCTTAAGGACTGAGAACCTAAAAAAACATACCCTATTCTGCAGCACATACCTCTATAGCTTATACCTGGAAGTACCCCCTTACATGATATGGGAGTCCCCCCGGCTGGATCTGGATGTCAACAAAATACAATACCCTTTAACGAAACATAGAGGAAACGAACCTAAGATGAGAGTTTGCCATCAGCACGAATCTCACATTAGCTAGTACATTAAACAAAGCAAACACGCTATAAAGGATAATTAAAAGTTATGTACCTCGAAAACATTATATGAGGCATACTTACCGCGCCTACTGAGGAGCTTGGCTGATCATGCAATACTTCACCTATGACGTGACCTCTAAATCTTTGCCCCGTTTCCCAGGGCCTTTGAGTTTGCGCAGGCAGTTAGAGACCTAGGACCCTGCATAAGACAGATGTTTTTTGGTTCACTGGTAAGTCTAAACATGAAGACTTTACTTCGAAAAACGGTGGACTTACCAGGAATATCGGACAACACAACGAAATTATTTGATGATATTTTAATGATTCGTATCATTCATGACATACATGATTATTAAGCTACATCTAATGTTCTTATGTTTTTATTTAAATCAATATTTATACAGGAGCATCCAGTTTAGCAAAGCTAGTTTAAATGGAGTCCTGATATATACTAGCAACCGTTAACGTACTAGACATAATATTAACCTAATCAAACGTATGGGTTATTAACTTCCTTTTGGTACTGCGCATACATTCTGCGCATCATGGGATATTCGGGTTTCTTTGCCCACAAACACAACAATATTTTTGCACGGTTTATGACTTTGTGGAAAAAGCAGCTCTTAGCAAGGCCTATGAGAATCCAAAAAGAAAACTGGGGGTAACCGCACATTTTTCAGAGATGATTGAGCTTAAATTTGGAGAGAAATCTCCATACATTCTTTGTAATTTGACGCCTTTTTAGAATTATGATTGCTTAATTATCTCTGAAAAATGCGTGGTTACCCACATTTTTGTTTTTGGATTCCAATAACCCTTACTAAGATCTACTTTCCCCCCATAGTCATAGCCTTTGCAAAAATACATCTGTATTAGGAGGCACCGTCCTTAAGCTCCTTTATTTGCCTGATGTTTCGAGGCAAAGCATTATGTGCGCGAGCACCATTTATTCTGAAACTCCCCTGATACTTGGCAGTTTTTGCAAGTGAAAGGCACAGCAGATCATGGCCTCTGGTATTATAGCCATAATTTCATGGGCATGTTTAAGCTCTGAGAAGTAGGTACGATGGCGCCATGCCATGGAGACACTTGTAGCCTAAAACGCACTTTAGATATTCCCTGCGCGCTCGTAAGCTGGACCTGCTGAGCGTTGACTTTAACTCGATAGCACCAAGAGATCGACCGTCGATAATACAGGCGGCACGTCTGTTCAACTTGTCCAGATAAACCTTGCTCCCAGCACCACAGCTGTCCCAAACGGATGATCAATAGTCAAACAACGGCCAAACTATATTATTATAGAGCATTAGACAGTGGCTTTAGGACGAACCTTACGCGCTCGACGCAGCATACCTAAGCTAGACGAGATCTCAGGGAGCGGTCATTAATTATTGGGGGGGGGGAGGGCCGGTAAAGTTTCACAAAGGAGGGCCCAAAAATATTAACCCTCCCTCAAATTAAGGTCAAAAAATCTTGGCCCTCCACACAACGTAGGCCCAAACAATTGTGACCCTCCCCCAAAATGGGATTGGTCGCTGTTCGATTTGTTCTAACATGGAAGTCAATTTGAAAACTTAAACAATTTGAAAAATCCATGGTGAGATACCAATAGGCTAATCAGCAGGGACATAGCGTGCGATTTTTAAGCTGTACACACAAAGAGAGTATTTCGAGAGCCGGAGGCGCCCTATCTAGGGGAGTCTGGGGGCATGCTCCCCCAGAAAATTTTGAAATTTGGGGTCTAAGAAATGCCATTTTCTGCGTTTTTTCGGGGGACATTTTCAATAAATAAATACGTCGTAAAACGCAATAGTAGTTGTTTATTTTATTTATGTGTCAGCCAATTGGATAAGTGTTTTCGGTAAGGCTATAGCATGACAGAAAAGGAAAAGTGGTGACGCCATTGTTGACAGTTCACAAGCAAAGTCTACCATTCAGACATGTAACCTCTGTTACTACACTGTCAATGTCAACGTCCTTGATCTTATGGATGTGTAGAATTAAGGGAGCTCAACCTCTTGTTACTCATGGTACTTCAAAGAGGAGGTTTCAGCCTCATCATCTGCACAAAAGCTACGTTCAGCAGTGGATGTCGAGACAGGGTACGTTAACAGTGTTACAAGTACAACATATACTACGGAATAAACTGGGGTTTGCGTGGTCAAGAGTCTCAACCAAAGTCTTTGGCCTTACATGCTGATCTTTTCCGTTCCATTTTTGTGCCTCCATCTTGTGACTTCGGCTTTGAACTCGTCCCCAGTGATCCCCATAACACTTCGTAATAGCTGTAGACGTGACCCGTTTATTGACATTCACTATTATTCACAGTGTTTCTTTCCATTCATAATGGAATAATGAAAAATTTTGCATAAAGTTGCATCACTATGATACGAAATAATATAACAATTTAATGAAATATATTTTTCTCGCATTTCAGCTGTACGCCGGTGCGTACGTGCATGTATGGACGCTACGCCCCTGAATTCAGAGAAGTATTAAAGATAACGGCAAATTACCTGTGGCAAAGTGTGCCTGGACACAAGTGCACAGCCACGTAAACTTAATTGGTTCCGAATTAGTATAAACTCTAAAAACATGAAGTCAGGTGTGTATTTAAAAACGCTGCCAAGAAAACATTCAAATGGTTGAAATTTTGACATTCAAAGTATTCCAGAGTTAGTTTTGGCAGCGGCATTTCTTCACCATCTGGTGACTAGTGATTAAATAGAAACGTTGAAATTTCCCGCTCCCTTATGAAAAATACAAAGCGCTTGCTCTCCCCTTCCATGTCCTGCAAATTCGACCAGATCTTGTTGTATGTAAAAGTGTGGTAATGCTCTCCTCCTCCCTCTTCTCCTCCCCCTCCTCCGCAACTGCTTCGCCTTCGTCTTCAATTTTATCATACACTTCGTCAAAATCCCTTCTATCGTCAATTTCACTTCCAATTTCCTGCACCACAACATGGTCATCATCACCATCATCATCGTCGCTATCACTGTCTTTGGGAACTTGGAAGGCTAACGGGAACCTCGACCTACCGATGTCTGCTGTTATGACATTCACTTTTTCTCGTTTTAACGTTCCCCTTTGATTGCTTCAACTTCCGCTTAGCAATGTACATGTCCAGTACAGCAACTTTCAGGTCCTTAATTTTCGTTCCCTGTATATGGCTTCGTAATCTTTGTAATCTTCAAAGCGTTTCCGCTTCTCTTCTCGGCAGGTTTGCATGCTTCCTACTCTCCGCTCTCCGAGCAAATAAAATCTGTAATTCAAGATCCTTTCGCAGGATGGATTTCTCCTTCGGGAATATCATGTACCCAAACCACATGTCTCGGGAACCATCAGGCAGAACTTGCTGTGTATAGAAACTATTGAAACATCTCTTAAAAAGCTTGAAAAAGATCTCAAGGAGCACCTCAAAACAACGATACACTCTTCTGGTCAGATTTACTGCTCATGACTTTGACGAATTGTTTGAACTGCAATGCTATGAAAAGGGAATTAGACAGTGTACGCTTTGGACTAGTCGAGCTGCAGCAAACTTGCGGATCAGCGTTTAAACACACATTTTCTGCGACGAAAAGGAAGTCGCGATCAAGTAAACAGAATAGGTACAGGTCGAAGAAACTGAAAAAGGTGAGGCGTTTAGCTAGAATGGATGAGATTTAAGAAAGATTGCGGCAGAGCTGCCAGAAGGAAAGACGTGTACAAAGAAGGTTTTACGCACAGAGATTGTCATCCAACTAGGAAAGAGACAAAAGAAATGGGCCTCGGCGTTGATATCTTCAGGATGTAGTCTTTTTTAGATGACACTGCAAAATCCGAACTTCGTAGGTTTTTAAGTTTTGCTGGAACTGAAACTGGTGACGACGCAAATTATGAAGATGAAAGTGATGGCGAGGCAAGTGATGCTACTGCAGATGATGGCAATGAAAGTGACGGCGACGAAGCTGATGATGGGGCAGGTGATGGTGTTGAAAGTGATGGCGAGGAAGGTGATGACGCTGCAGGTCTCAGATTGCGTTGAAAGTGATGGCGATGAAGGTCATGGTGATGAAATTCATGGTGTCTAAAGTGATAAGCTGTCATTTATATTTTTTGTTGTTACTGTTAGCCTGTCAAATCTTGAAAGTATCTCGAAAGTATATTATTTATGAGACCATAGTGACTATTTGCTTTATTTATTACCGTATAACATAACGAGATGCATGTTTTCCAGCTTTTTACAAGCATTGTATAAACAAGGAAATGCAACATCCCTCAATTTTGCTATCTGTTGTTTCATTATATTAATGACCAATCAAAACGATCTAAGTGATTCTTATTGAGTCCAAGCTTCAGCAAACCAGACGTCGATAATGGACTATTTCAGCTATATTATGAATCATGCGCACACTCCTGTGAAGTGTCCACAACTGCAAGCATTCAAAGCGTGCTGGTAGTGGTCGGACATTTCTTAGGCGAAGCACGCCTCATAACATAGCTAGAATGTTCGGTTGAAGTCGACCTATGTTAAGAAATGTATACACCTGATTGATAAAACGTTGTCGGATGCAAAGTATAAACCATGAACGATGCGACACGATGGAATTCTGGGAAGACACTACTGACAAGCTTGATGCTCAGTTCCATATATTGATATTGAAGACATTTTCATTCCTAAGAAGGTTTTGGAGTAGATTTGGGTATACTGTGTTAATATTATCTCCACGGTACCTGAGAACAGAAGCAAGTTTTCTCACATCCCAGAAAACCATTGGGTCGTATCGTTTATAGTATATGCTTTTCACACGACGTTTTTTCAACTAGGTGTATATTTACATAAAAAATATATTGTTAAAACAGGCGCCCAAACATTTATCACCCTCCCTTAGCGTAAGCTCAAAAACATATGACCCTCCCCAAATGGGAGCCCAAAAAACCCTGGCCCTCCCGCTAAATTTACCGCCCCCCCCCCAATAATTACTGACCGCTCCCTTATTGCCAATACATGTATACTTAACATGATCCTTCCAGGTTAGGGCGTGGTCTAAGAGGACCCCAAGATATTTGATGATGTGTTTTAATCATTCTCGATCTGAGCTGATCTAGAAGAAACCATGAAGTTGTGCCATTTATTCGTTATTTGTTGCTTATAAGCACGTGAAACTGAGCCGTTGAAGAGTAACTGTAACTATTCTTAACAAACATCTTTTATCTTGAGCAGTTGCCTGATTCGTATAGAATTAGATTGGCACTTGGAAGCATTATATCTGTACATGTAGTTGTTATCTTCGTTCGGTTTCGTAAATAAACAGAAAACGTGTCAACCAGAGAAACTGGTGAACCAAGAAAGGATATTAAGTTATTGAATAGATAAAGCAGCTGGTATTCTCGCTCTACGCTAACTACATTGCGTATCATGCATATGAATTTAATGTCCACGTTGTTAACTTTGAAGCTATTAGAGAGATTAAGCATTGCGTTTACGGCAAACGACAAACGTCAACCTGCCGTTTGCCGTTTTAAAATGGACCATTTCTTCTTAAGCTTCGTGTAAACTCATTACAAGCTTAGATACACAAAAAGCAGCTTTCTAACTTTTAACTAAAATATTAGTTACCGGTTAAATGTGGTTACCTTAGGATGATTTGACGTATTGAATAATTTTAGTGCCTTTTTCAAAAAACAGTTAATAGCCTTTGTGAAGTTGAAAACCAAACACCACCTCGCTTTCTCGCACTTTTTTGTTCTCTTTTGTTAAAACAATGACAGGAAACCGGTCAGTTTGCGTAGAAAAATAAATAAAACATCACTTGGCTTAAGCACAGACTGATGATTGTAACAGAGAGAATTAAAAACTTCAAAGAAATACTCACGTTGTTAACGATCGCGCGAACAGGCCTCTTGACGTTGAAAACGGCAAACGGAAAAATGGCGGGAAACTCGTGATCACGTGGTATTTGTGCCGTTCGTGTTTGCCGTAAACGTGAGCTTAATCTCTCTATTCACCTGGTTTTTACAACGTAACAAAATACTTAGATCAGACAACTTTTGCCTGAACAATGCGTGTAACTCCCCATTAAATTACATTAAAAAGCGCTAAAAAATATATATATATTTTTATATGCAATTGTATAAAAGGATGATAAAATTTAAACTATAAGCTGTTAAAATAACATTAGAAATGGTTCTTGTTGCAGCGGCTGGGTATTTTTTGCAGGTCACACTCCACAGGTCACAGTGTTGCCGATATATAGACAAACTGGACAATGTCATTATTTGGCATACTAGATGATGTTTTAGCCTGACTTGGGGACACTGTTTAGATTGTTTATATATCGGTAGCACAGTGATCTGTACTTGTGACGTCGTGTTAAAGAGAAGCACAGTAATACCACTGGGGTGGATTTCTTATATATGCACTGTATATTTGCGAGTACCTATGAGTGCACTTTTGAATAAAGTATGGCATACATAATTTCTGGAGAAGCCGCTACAATAACATGATTTTACTTAACCCGTGAAATAGATACTAAACAGTTCGGTCGACGATGGGATCATTTTACTACAACTACCAAAATTCATTTCGTTTATCCTTTCTTCGTTAAACGATGTAATCCCAGCGAGGTTAAAATAACAACAAACCAAATTTGCAACGGAAAACAACAAACTGGACGAATTACAAGTGTTAACCTCTGATGCATCCTACAAAATACCAATTAAAACACGAAAAAGAAACAAAAACTGAGAAGTGAAGTTATTGATTAAATTTCGCCATTAACATGTCGTTACTTTGATTTTTTTTTTTGGGGGGTGGGGGCTAAATCGTTTTTACCGTAATAGCGAAATTGCTACTGTTAGCTGTTTCGGGGCCTACAATACTAATATTAGTTGTTTAGTTGTTACGTACACCCCACCCCAAATTTTAGGCCCTCTAAAAATGACCTGAGAAGCTTTATTCGCTTCCTACTGAAATAAGCCATGGAAGTCTACTGGGACAACTCCTTCAACCACTGCTCGCCCCAACTCCTTGAACTCTTTCGCGTCCAGTACCAACAGAGAGGTGGTCTGGTCAGTGGGATTGATTACACATGACAGCACGACGCCGTCATCCTCTGCTTTGCCATCGGGTGCTTTTACAAACACAGGTTCTGAAGTAAACCCGCCGGACTCCTCCCATGTGACAAACTCCTTAGTTTCCACATTCAGCTTGACTAATTTTAAAAATAGAGCACGCTCGTCTCCTGCCATGGCATACACAAACCTGACAACGTACGTGAAAACAGAGAGATTTATAAGTGTTTTACTTTACTAAGAAAGAAGTTAAAACCATGTTTTATACTATCATAAAACATAACAGACATACATTTGAACACATCGGAGAGAACTGTAGAAAGCCCGAGCCGAAAGCAATTACCTGCAGTTGTTCTCTGGTGTCCTAAAATTGGCGAAATGTTTTATGATAATACAACTGACACATAGTTTTGCCCTTTTTTTCTCTCTGAAACGACTTCAGGCTTTATTTTTCACTCTGTGGTTTCCCTTTTTTCCTTTTCTAAAACATTTGCACACATTCTGAGACAGGCTTACGTAAATTTCTACAGTGCTAATTTGACCTGCATAAAAAGGTTCGCAGATATGTGAACCAGAATTAAGATACCAGAAGATACTTGCAAAAAGAATTAGGCCAACCGTCCCTAATTCTGACATCCGTCTGAGGGAGCAGCTTCGTTAGAAAGCGTGTAAGGGTGTTTAAACTCTTCTACCATTTCTTTTACAAATAAGGAAAAATCTTTTGTCCCAAGGAAACTACCAGCTTTTGGGGGTCCCAGATAAAAACCCTACTATGTTATTAAATCGATTTTTGTCTACCTCGGCAGTCTTTGATCTCCGCATTATCATAAATTATCGAAAATTAATTAAGCTTAACAAGAAAGAGACTATCACATTTAGTAACAATAGCAAATAGAAGGGAAATGTTGAAAATTGAAAGAGATCTTCTTTTTCTAATGATTAATTTACGGACTTTTGTATGGATCTCTAGTATAATTGCTACCAAGCCTTACAGACGTATGTAAATGTTGTGACCTTCGAACGCCTCGTTTGAAGCTAGTTGTTACCCTTTTTACTGTATCTCAAACTTAGACTTTCACAAAGTCCTTCGGCGTCGCTCGCACTCCTCGCTTCGCGATCCTAAGAGAGGGCGACTTGGTGCAAGTGTATCTTATACTTTGCACGTTAACTAAATTTTCTAAGCTCTTAGTTCTGATACCTGTTAGTTTATCGGGTGAGTTTCAACTTAACTTTGCAGCATGTAAAAAGTTATGTCAGAAACGGATCACCTTATTCAGTATTGTGCCAGAGTAGGGGCGATGTAGGTTAGCATATTGTCAGTATTGTACCAGTATTGGTTAGCACATGTGACTTACAAAGGATCGGAGGTTCGAGCCCTGGTTTTTCTGCCTGTTTCAGTTCTCCTGATTGTCTCTCTCTACTCAGGAGTATAAATGGGTACCGACATACAGGTAGTATGTGGTTTAACAGGGTAAAAGAAGCAACAAGGTAACAGAAGTAACAGGGTAACAGAAGTAAAGTCTTACACCACAGAGTTGAAGAATTGTCAGGACGTTTCGTGAAGGCGTACACAACGTACTACGCCGACATACTGTCGGGGAATGCTGACAAAATGCTGGGAGTAGCTGTGCGATCGACTTGCATCCTGCAGTGATCAGCATTGAGTTTCTCCTTATCATATCAGTGCATTATAAGACACGCAGGTTATGAGAATTGAGAAAATGATCACAGATGAGTTGCCTTGATTAATAAACAAGTTCACCCTTAATGAAATGTTTGGAGACCAGTAAGGAGAATTTGTATTAGGAGGTCAGGACTTATAGTCAAAGCCAGCCAAGCGTTCCCGTCGTTAACGGACTAATGAATCATTATGGAAAATTAATTCAGTTCGTTGGTTGAATAATCCAATTCGTGAAATTAATAATTCCATATTCAAATTGCGCTTCGATTCAATCATCGATGTTGATTTGTTTAATGAACAAAAGCCTTGTCATATATTTCTACTGAAATGCCAAAGTTCAAGTTTATCTTTAACATAAAGTGCAAGAGCTTGTAAAATAACACAAAGGTTGCAAGCTTTTCGACAGCGGATAACAAAGATCAATCGATCGAACAAACTACAGTAGAACCCCAGTAACTCGAACTCTGAAGGGAAACAAAAAACAGTTCGAGTTAGCGGGCGTTCGAGTTATCGGGGTCGATTGAATATTCAATTTGCCATGTTAATAATTTATAGTTAACTGATTTTTCAGCACTTCAGTATACGGTACAGAGCAAATTAAACTTATCTCGTCAGAAACTGTAACACGATTATGCATTCTTATGATAATACAGTACTGTGAATGTAACTCAGTTACACTCAAGATCGTAAGATCGGGAAATGGCTGTCAAATACGTGATCTGTTCGTTGCACTAATTAAAATCAAATTGCTGTAGTGTTAGCTATAGTGTTAGCTTTAGTGTTTAAATCCGATTACACGACAAGAGGAGCTAATGGGATATTTCAATGGGCATCCGTGATGAGTTGCAACAACCAGAATTCGAGTTGTCGGGGTAAATTTTGATCAAGGGAAACGAAATTTAGCTCGAGTTAGCGGGGAATTCGCGTTATCCGAGTTCGAGTTAACCGAGTAAAAATGACTGAAAAGTGGGGTCAAATCCAGGGTTTACCTCGGTGTAAGAACCTGACAAGATTTTCGTTGTTTGTTAGCTTTTGTTTTGTTGTACGGTATTGTTTAAAATGTTTTTGTTTCCTTTGTTTTACGTCATCCGTGAGTTTCACAGGTTCTTACACCGAGGTAAAGCCCAAATCCAAGGGAAATGGGACTTAGTTCGAGTTAGCGGGGGAGTTCGACTTATCCGAGTTCGAGTTACCAGTGTTCTACTGTAGTAAGCTTTTTTAAATATTCACAAGTATTGTTTAACCGAAACGGCAAATATCTACCGGGAGACATCATATCTACCAACGCCGGTAGAAAAAGAGACAACGTTCTACACTAATGGCGTGTTTATGCAAAATTTAGAATACTAAACTAACCTATCTGTTCTTTATTTATGTCCCCCATGATCGGTCTTACCGTGCTTCACCTTGCCTTCCATATATAGTATAGCTATTGTTCATTAATCCAATCAACATTCGATTATTGAATCGAGGCTCAATTTGAATATTGGAATATTCAATTCCGTTTCACGAAAGGATTATTCAACTGCAACGAACGGAATCAATTTTCCAATAATGATTCTTCAGTAGTCCATTAACAACGGGAACGCCTGGCTAGCTTTGACTATAAGGTATTAATAATATTAAAGACAAGAACGAGGGTAATATTTCCACCTCTACTCCTCTCCACTCTTCAACCACAGAAAACGCAATTTCAAAAGGTTATTATGCAAGAATGGCCTAGATGGGCAACAATAGATGATTACGTTATCTGAACAACAGGATTGGCAAAAAAATTATAATAAAAATCACACACCTGTATGGTTTGCCATTGTGCTCTTCGTAGTTGATTCTCGGTAATTCCATTCCCATGTACAGCGAAGTGTAATCCAGTCCATCCGCTCCCTTGTTGAGAGGTTTCTCCACGTCCACGTCCCCCAGATCTCCCAGAGGAAGCTCATAACGACGCACATCCGGAGGATCTAACTTCTTCTGGCCTGGTCTCCCAGGGGCACGCAAGTTGTATAGGTACCACTGTTTCACAACTGAGCTGTCATGGTAACAACAGGCGTCGAGATAAATCTTGTCGTCTTTTTCAAAGGCGTTGATGTGGTGGAACACAAAGAATGGTTCCGCTGTAAAGACGCCAACGCGGATGCCACTTTTTCTGCCAACGATGTGGAATCTGGTGCGTTGATTCAAATCCCAGTAAAGCCACTGTTCAAAACTTGTACCGCGGAACCTGTGTCTCAGAAAGCGCCAAACATCCAGTATAAGAGGGATTTCAGTAACGATGAAATAATTTTCGGTGAGGCCGAAACTGTGGAAATACCCAACACCACTTGTAGGTGTGATAGAGCAAAGCACTTTGCCCCCCTCCAGAGGAGCCTCACCCGCCTTCCCCGAGGAGGGTGGTACTTGGATGAGATTGTAAGTGGGGCTTCGGCCATGCGTCACGGAGATGTTGATGACTGAACCGTCTGGGGTCAGGTGCGGGTGAGCTGTTGCGCCATTGATTGTGACGTCACCTGGTAAGAACAAATAAAGAACTATTGGCTGAGTTTTTTATTTGTGACCCAAAAGTATAATTATCTGAGGCTGACAATACTTGATGTGTCCTTGTTTCACATTGTAGCACACTGTGAACACTATAATAAACAAATTTCCCTTACAATAACAATTAACTTTGCACAGGACGCAAACTGTCAACGAATCAACTCAATTACGAAACAGCTCGCTTTAAACAACAACAAAACACACCAGCAAAACCTATTCTAACAGCGTATCGCAATGCACAACTTATCTTGTAATCTATTAGACGCATTTTCTCTTAAATTTTGCCGCAACATGTCAAATATTGCTGAGCAGGTTGACAAACAACACGACCATTGCGAGTTTTTACTACAACCGACAGGAACCCACGGAGATCCTACTAACTTGATACATCAGAACTTCAAAATAAGAGTTGAGACATAATTTATGCGACATAACCCGATGACACGGCGACGTTCATTTCTTAGGAATACCAAAGATCTTTCCGATCCAACATAAACGAATCTACATGAGAACTCACGGAAATAACCACAAAAATCTACCCAACTCCACTACAAAATCTCGTAGTGGTAACTACAAGATAAAAATTTTAATGTACCTCTTACAGTACAGGAGTAATACGCAAACTGAAGGCAGGCGGATTGCCCACAAAATAAAATTTTGGCGTCTTTTTCGGGCAGAGGGAGACCTTTGCACACTGCCTCCAAAGCCCCCATCACCAGGGGGATATTGAGCATATGTTTTCCTGTTTACCAAGGTTACCTGGAAACTCTTTTTTCAAGTCCACCCTCCTTAAAGTTTCCAACGTCTTGGGGTCTATCTCAAATATGAAGTTGGTTTCGGACGCTGTGTACATCTTATCTTTCATTGGAAACACATTTACCAGTGTGTTATCAAGGGGAACTTCTTTTCGCCAAAAGCGTGAGAAAAACCGAGCAAAGATGTTCTGACACGGGTCCGGAGGAATAAATGAGCCAAATTCCAGATGAGATGACTTTCCTCGCTTTAAGGAATCGGCAAAACTTTGGCTTCGCAAAAACTTGTTACTGTAAGTCACTTGACCGTCATGTATGTGGAAGCGGTGCAAAAGGCTTTGGCCATCGAACCAGTGATTGAAGGAGGTGTCACCACATTCAAATCTTCCAGGCCCATTCCTTATTAGGGTCCCGGTCAGCCAAGAGGGAATGTTGCCTTTTATCTCAGCAGTGATTGATTCAGGGTGTTCGTCAGCAGTTTGGAACAGGCACGATTGGTCTACCTCAGCAGTCATGTTTTGAGGCAAGGTGGAATTAATCTAGATGTGATACACGATAAATTGTCATTTAGCACACAGCAAATAAAACTAAAAAGAGATGGAACCAGATTGTGCAACAACATAATGGCTGTTTCTATGTAATGAAACAAGGACCCGAGAATAGGGTGGGTAAGTTGTTTATTCTTGGAAGTGTGTTGTGATAGACTGAACTGGAGATCCATTGTTTCCAATGAAACATGTCCCATCACACCTCTGACTCGCACCCATTCACTATCTAGAAGGGTGAGCAAGAGGAAAGTGAGGCAAAGCATGCAGGGTATTCTTGGAAGAGATAATCATGATCCGGGAAGGGACCTGATCTTTGTCAACAATTGTGGTCTCAATGAGTTTGGCCCATTTGGCCATTTGAAGGATTACGTTTGCACTTTTGTCCGGGCCCCAGTTGTTCAAAAGTTGGATAGCACTATCCACCGGATAAATCACTATCCAGTGGATAAGTGTTAGGGAAACCAATTGCGTTATCCACTGGATAGAGATTTATCCGGTGGATAGCACTATCCAACTTTTGAACGACTGGGGCCAGGTTTGAACGCAAATACGAAATTTACGATTTTTCAAAGTTTTCACAGATGTCGAGTCGCAATTTTTGGAAAATTTGCTGTTCTCATTGGGGCCCTCCTAGCCTCCTCTTCGACTCCAAATTTTCGCAGATTTGGTAGTTTTCGTAAATTCGCATATCTCGTTGGGCCCTCCCAACATTTCCTTGCACTGCTTTTCATCGACTAGATAAATTTTCCAAATTCCCGCAGTTCTCTTTGAGGCCCTCCTAACCTCCTTTTGCACTGCTTTTTACTCACACTTGACTAATTTTCCAAATTTTCGGCGATTTCGCAGTTTTCGCAGCTGCGTTCAAACCTGGACATATCTCAACTTTTGAAAAATAAACTTTAACTTTGTGGCACATGACATGCAATTTCCTTTTAAGGCAAAAGTAGGACTGTTTGCTGTTAATTTGTGCACGTGAACAAATGAGACTGCTGGAATTCGAGATTGAAATATTATAATTAATAAATTTACACTAGATCCCCTATTTGGAACCCTGGTCATCTCGAATCCCTGTTGTATCGAACTTATTTTTTTTCTGTTGGATAATGTTATTTACTACTGGCTATTTCGAACACTTGCTATCTCGAACAATTTTTTCCCCCTTTGCGTGTTCGATACAGCGGAAGTCTACTGTATTCAGTCGACTGGAACGTGTTTAATATTGAGCAGGTTCACTAAGCAAACCATGACACCTAGCCGTAATAAATTACTCCCCTTTGACTGTTTTTCTTCTTATTATACGTTTACTAGTAAACATTTGTTGCCAAACGTTTTCCGTTTCACAATAAGCTGTCTGAAATGAAACAAAATTGGCCACCAATTATGCAGTGTTACGGAACGGAGGCAAACACGCATGACAATTGCATCTCACAAAATTCGCAACGGTGGGATTTGTCTTAGTTCTTTCACTCGAAATTTTTCAATAGCTTATCCCTGATCTTGACTCAACAATCTGTGCAAATCGATCTTAAATGGATAATAATTTTCTTGCCATTTCGATACATACATCATTCTCAGGCGTATCATTATATTGTTATTTGCATTTTTCATTGCGTGCCCCGAGGGTCAGTGACATTGCAGATCACGCTTTTGCACAAACAAAGTGTCGAATCTGCTCAACTGAGATCCGAAGAAAGCACGGCACTTTTAATCCAGAAAAAACATCAGAATTAGAAATAATCGATGACATTGCGGAAATTTTAGTTTTCCTCCGTTATCTAAATGTACAACATCAACAAGATACAATACGTTTTAACGAAACATGGAGGAAACGAACCCGAGATGACAGTTTGCCATTAGCACGAATCACACATTAGATAGTACACTGCAACTTTTAAAGTGCAAACTGCTTTTGTTCAAAGCACTTGGGCGATCTTGAAAAAATCTTGTGACCATGGCAGATTATCAATACTCTCAGTAAGTCGACAGTATTGTAAGCTAGTACATTAAACAAAGCAAACACGCTACAAAGGATAATTGAAAGCTAAGACAAAGACATAATAATAATAATGATTTGTTTTTACCCGGGATTAACCAGTCCGCATGTGCGTTGTATATCTCGAAAACATTATATAAAGGTCAATGTTTATACTTACCGAGCTTACTGGGGAGCTTGTTTCGTCACGCAACACTTCACCCATGACCGTGATGACGTGCTACCAAATCTTTGCCCCGTTTCCCAGGGCCTTTGACTTTTGCGCAGGCAGTTAGAGACCTGGCACCCTGCATAAGACAGCTGTTTGTTTGTTCACTGGTACATTACTTGCAAAAAATTTCGGACAAAAATAGTGTCCGAAAATAAAACCGTCCGAAATTTTTAAGCGTCCGAAATTTAAAGCGTCCGAAATTTATACTGTACAGTACAAAACTTTAAAGAACTTTCTTGGGCGACGCCAACACATATTCAAGGCCAATATACCATGTATACTTGATACAGCTAAAATCCGGATTAGGCTTTGTATTGCTCAGATGTCGTGATTTTATGAAAGACAAAAACATAATTAAATTCCATTTTGCAGTTGCTGTTTCAGTCTTCGATCCAAGCCCAGTTTTATGATAATTGCATTGCCAGTGCCAGTGGTGATAGTCCTCTTCTGCTTCACCATCAATCAACACAATTGAAAGGCCCTCTTCATTGTCACTAGCGTGTGGTTGTTCTTCATGTGTAGTTGTTGGTGGCTGAGGTGATTGATCAAGAGGCTCATAGTTTTTGAATAAGCTCTTTGAGACGAAGAAGAAGAAACCTCTTGCTGTCGTCAATTTTAGCTCGGAGGACTATCTGAAGCCCTCCCGTGGCAATTGGAGAAGGTCGATGCTTTTCATCCTCAACTGTAGCATCTATACTGCAGAACTGTACCGAACTCTAGTTGAGACACTGCTTGAGAGTGACATAAGCTTGATTGAATTTGTGTTTTTCCCCTCGGTGTATCTGTAAAACCTTCATTTTCACAGATTTTACTTCAGTCTAATTCATGTTTTGTAGACGTAAATTTACTCTTGGCATGTTTCAGCAAGCCGTCCGAACTTTTTGTCCGAAATTTGTCCGAAATGAGAGAAAAAGTGTCCGAAAATTAAACGTCCGAAATAAAACGTCGGAATTTTACCTTCCGAAATTTTTTGCAAGTAATGTAAGTCTAAACATGAAGTCTGAACTTCGAAAAACGGTGGACTTGCATGCTCTGTGGGCCTTTGGTCCAGCACTCACAAAATGGATACAAAAAATTTCCTGGAATATCGAACTACAACACAATGAAATTATTTGATGGAATTTTCCTGATTCATACCATTCATGATATAACTGATTATTAAGCTGCATCTAATGTGTTTTATTCATTCTCGATCTGAGCTGATCTAGAAGGGTCAATGAAATCGTGCCCTTAAGCCATTATTATTTGCTTATAAGCACGCGAGAGTGAGTCGTTGGTGAGTAACTAAATATTTTTAGCAAAAGTGTTTATCCTGAGCGCCTACCTAATTCGTACAGAATCATTTGCCGGAAGCATTAATTATATATGTACATGTAGTTGTTAACTTCCTTCGGTTTCGTAAATGAACAGAATACTTATAAACAAGAGAAACTGGTGAACCAAGCTAAGGAAAGATCTCAAAGTTATTTGTAGATAAAGCAGCTTTTATTTTTACTCTAGTCTCTAAGCTAACAACATTGCGTATCATGTCCACATTGTTAACTTCTGATAGCTGTTCAGTTTTTACAGCGTCACAACATACTTGAACTGAACAACTTTTGTCTCAGCAATACGTGTAACTCCCCCATTGAATTACATTAAAAAGCACTAAACAGAGGTTCCTTCATACAATTGCATAAAAGGATGATAAAATTTAAATTATTAGCATTTAATGTAACATTAAAATGGTTCTTATTGTTGCGGCCGGGTAACATTCCACAGGCAACTGTGTTCCCGATGTATAAACAAACTTCAAAGTGTGCCCTGGCATACTAGATGACGTTTTGGCCTGACTTAGACTAAGGATTACGGGACACTGTTTAGCTTGGCTATACATCGGTAGCACGGGGGCGATGGGAACATTTTACTACAATTACCAGCCTTCGTTAAACGTTGTTATCCCAGCAAGGCTAAAACAATAGTCAATTGACCTAGTTTGCAATAAAAAACAACAAAATGGAGGAATTGTAATTAAGTGTTACCCCTGAACAGACAAACCAAAACTCAGAAGTTAAGTTAAGTTTACTCCTTAGTTTCTACATTCAGCTTGACTAATTTTAAAAATAGAGCACGCTCGTCTCCTGCCATGCCATACACAAACCTGAAAACGTACGTAAAAACAGAGAGATTTATAAGTGTTTTACTTTACTAAGAAAGAAGGCAAAACCATGTTTTATATTATCATAAAACATAACAGACATACATTTGAGCACATCGGAGAGGACTGTAGAAAGCCCGAGCCGAAAGCGAGTGCCTGCGATTGTTCTCTCGTGTCCTGAAATGGGCGAAATGTTTTATGATAAAACAACACATGGTTTTGCCTTTTTTTCTATGAAACAACCTCAACTTTTTCACTCTGTGTTTTCTTTTCTCAAAGATTTGTACACGTTCTGAGATAGGCTTACGTAAATTTCTACAGTGCTGATTTGATCTGCATAAAAAGGTTCCCAAATGTGAACCAGATTTAAGATTAGGCCTAGCTACAAAAATCCCGAAATATGGCCTAAAATCCTTCCGGAATTTCTCCAAAAATGTTCTAAAAATCCCCAGTTTCACCTCTAAATATCCCATAAACCTCCTAAAAATCTGTAAAAACCCTATAATATTACAAACTGGGTGACCTGTGGTGAAAATTCTATGGTTTTAGTAGGATTTCTGCTAGTGCCCTAAGTCTCAGCCAAATCAACAACCTCTGCTTGAACTCACTGACAGCAAGGAATGTTGGATTATGGGTAAAACCGCTGACCCGATGCTGTGAGGGGGCATCAAAACATTGCAAACAAAGGCTTCAGGATTGTTTGTGACGAAACTTTTCCAAGTTTCAAGTTTCAAGCTTTTTTGTCACAATATACAAAAAACCTTGAAAATATTCTCTAAAAATCCCTCCAAATCTCTTGAAATCCTATAGTTTTCTAAAAGTCCCGTGACGCTCTAAAAATCCCGAAAAAAATCCGGATTTTTGACGCTAGGCCTATTTAAGATACCAGAAGATACTAGCAAAAAGAATTAGGTCAGCGGTACCTAATTCTAAAATCTGAGGACGCAGCTTCGTTAGAAAGCGTGCAAAGATGTTCAAACTCTTCTACCATTTCTTTTGTGCTTAAGGAAAAAATATTTTGCCCCATGGAAACTACCAGCTTTTAGTCGCAGACAAAAACTCTACTACGTTAGTGATCTCTGCATTATCATATAATTATCGAAAATTATTTAAGCCTAACCAAAAAAGAGACTATCACATTTAGTAAGAATAGAAAATAGAAGGGAAATGTTGAAAATTGAAAGAGAGAGTCTTTTTTAATGCTAAATCTACAAACTTTTGTATGGAAGTCTGATAACAATTGCCGCCCATCCTTACAGACGTATGTAAATGTTGTGACCTCTGAACGCCTCGTTTGAAGCTAGTTGTTACCCTTTTTATCTCAAACTTCGCAGGTAAACTAAGTTTTCTGTGCTCTTAGTTCTGATATCTCTTAGTTTATTGGGTGAGTTTCAACTTTCCAGCCTGTAAACAGTGACGTCAGAAACATCACCTTATTCAGTATTGTGCCACTGTAGGAGCGATGTTGGTTGGCACATGTGACTTACAAAGGATCGGAGGTTCGAGCCCTGGTTTCTGCGTGTTTCAGTTCACTTGCTCTTCATTGTCTCTCTCTACCCAGGAGTATAAATGAGTACCGACATTTTTTTGGTGAAACCTGACAAAATGGTGGGAGTAGCTTTGCGATCAACTTGCATCCTTTCCAGGGAAAAGCAGTTCTAAACAGTAACAGCATTGAGCTACTTCTCATCATATCAGTGCAGTGTAGCACATACAGGTCACGAGAATTAAGGAAATGATGACAAAAAAAATGAATGGTCTTGGTTATTAAACAAGTTGCCTCAATTAGCATTTAATGAAATGTTTGGAGACCAGCATAATGATGTTAAGGGTCAATTAAAGACAAGAACGACGATAACATTTCCACCTCTACTCCTCTCCACTCTTCAACCACAGAAAAAGCAATTTCCAAAGGTTGGTATGCAAGAACGGCCTAGATGGGCAACAATAAATGATTACGTTATCTGAACAACAGGATTGGCAAAAAAAAAGAAAAATTATAAGAATCACACACCTGTCTGGTTTGCCATTGTGCTCCTCGTAGTTGATTCTCGGTAACTCCATTCCCACGTACAGCGAAGTGTAATCCAGTCCATCCCCTCCCTTGTTGAGAGCTTTCTCCACGTCCACACCCCCAGATCTCCCAGAGGAAGCTCATAACGACGCACATCCGGAGGATCTAACTTCTTCTGGCCTGGTCTCCCAGAAGAGCGCAAGTTGTATAGGTACCACTGTTTCACAACTGAGCTGTCATGGTAACAACAGGCGTCGAGATAAATCTTGTCGTCTTTTTCAAAGGCGTTGATGTGGTGGAACACAAAGAATGGTTCCGCTGTAAAGACGCCAACGCGGATGCCCCTTTTTCTGTCGACGATGTGGAATCTGGTGCGTTGATTCAAATCCCAGTAAAGCCACTGTTCAAAACTTGTACCGCGGAACCTGTGTCTCAGAAAGCGCCAAACATCCAGTGTAAGAGGGATCTCAGTAACGATGAAATAATTTTCGGTGAGACCGAAACTGTGGAAATACCCAACACCACTTGTAGGTGTGATAGAGCAAAGCACTTTGCCCCCCTCCAGAGGAGCCTCACCCGCCTTACCCGAGGAGGGTGGTATTTGGATGAGATTGTAAGTGGGGCTTCGGCCATACGTCACGGAGATGTTGATGACTGAACTGTCTGGGGTCAGGTGCGGGTGAGCTGTTGCGCCATTGATTGTGACGTCAGATGGTAAAAACAATGATATCGGAAAGTACAATTATCTGAGGTTGACAACACTTGATGTGTCCTTGTTTCACATTGTGGTGCAGTGTGAACACTACAATAAACAAATTTCCCTAACACAACGAGTAACTTTGCACAAGACGCAAACTGTCAACGAATCAACTCAATTCAAAACAGCTCGCCTTAAGCAACAACAAAACTCACCAGCAAAACTAACCTATTCTAACAGGCCATTGCAGTGCAAAAATTACTTTGTAATCTATTAGGCGCATTTTCTCTTAAACTTTGCCGCAACATTTCAAATATTACTGAGCACATTGACAAACAACACGATCATTGCGAGTTATTACTACGACCGACAGGAACCCACGGAGACCCTACTAACTTGATACATCAGAACTTAAAATGTATGCGACATATGCGACAAATTATATGCGACACAGTCCGATGACACAGCGGCGTTCAATTCTTGGCCCGAAATACCGAAGATCTCTCCAGTGTCAAAAAATCTACATGAGAACTCGAGAAATAAGCACTGAAATCTACCCAACTCCACAGCAACATCTCCTAGTGGAAACCACGCGACAAAAATTTAATGTACCTCTACCAGTATGGGAGTAAAACGGAAAATGGAGGCATGCACACTGCCACCAATGCCCCCACCACCAGGGGGAATATTGAGCACATGTTTTTCTGTTTACCAAGGTTACCTGGAAACTCTTTTTGGAAGTCCACGCTCCTTAAAGTTTCCAACGTCTTGGGTCTATCTCAAATATGAAGTTGCTTTCGGACGCTGCGTACATCTTATCTTTCATTGGAAACACATTTACAAGTGTGTTATCAAAGGGAACTTCTTTTCGCCAAAAGCATGAGAAAAACCGAGCAAAGATGTTCTGAGACGGGTCTGGGGGAATGAATGAACCAAATTCCAGATGTGATGACTTTCCGCGTTTTAAGGAATCGGCATAGGCACTAAATCTTTGCAGGAGTTGAATTTTGCGGATTGGCGATTTTTTGTGTTTTCCAGGAACTAATTTTTGCGATTCGAAAAGACTGGTTTTTCTTGCTGGGAATTAATTTATGCGATTTTCTGGAAGTCGAGTTCAAATAGAACTGATAACATCTCCGTTTTTTAATTGAGTCAATGCAAAAGAAAGACGGATAAAACAACATGCAAATGTAAAACAGATTAATCAGTGTCGATCGACAATAACTAGAGTACCACTTGATGTGTTATCCACCGAGTTATATATAGCATTTTCTCCTTCAAACCAGTATTTTTGTATATAATTTCTACAGTGAAGTAAATTTTTTCCGTAAAAAAATTTGCGCTAACTTTGTTTTGCGGGAACTTTTCTTTTTTGCGGATCGCGGAAAAAAAAACGCAAAAATTAGAACCCGCAAAAATTAAGTGCCACACGGTACTTATTACTATCGATCTGGATGTCTACAAAACACGTTTAAACGAAACGTAGAGGTCACGAAACTGAGTTGGCAGTTCGCCATTAGCATGAATCACACACTGATCAAAGCACCGAGACAAATTTGGAAAAGTCTTGTGATTGTAGCAGATTATCAATACTCTCAGTGAGTTAGTTCCTAGCATAGTTAGATAGATAGATAGACTGGGTCTTATTAAGTCACTTTGCAGAATAACTGAATTGTGCAACTTTACAAAATACTTAATTCTAAAAAGTATCTTAAACTATCCATACGTCAGTACCTCAAACAAAGCAAACACGCCATGAAGGAAAATTCGAAGGTAAAACAAAGACATAAAAAAATAATAATATTTAACCTGTTAGCTTGTGCGTTGTGTTCTTTTTTATAACATGACAGTCGTGCTACAGTCGAGTCAGCTTAGCATGGCAGTAGCACGACGTTTGAAACGAGCCTTAGTTTTCTTGCGTTTCACCGCAAATGTGCAACTTGCCCGATGACATAACATCCGAGGTCGACCGCAAAACTACACACGTTAACGAAACATAGTGGTCGTGAAAGCGAGACGACAGTTCACCTTTAGTGGGTCACATGCTCAATAGCACACTGCAACTTTGAAAGCGGAAATTGCTATCGCTGAAAGCAGCTTGGCGATCTTGAGAAAATATTGTAATCTTTTCACCAACAAGGCGTATTTTTCAAGACTCCAGTGAGTGAGACGTCCATAGCAATAAGCTAATGCATCCAACAAAACACACACGTTACAAAGGATAATTAAAAGGTAAAAACAGAAATTTGTTTTACCTGGATTAACTCGACCCCTTGTGCTCTGCGTTCTGTTCAGTGAAACAAGAACATTTAGGAAGACTACTCAGGAGTTGGTTTGACTATTTCCCAGGGCCCTCGAGTTTGCGCGACCATTTAGCTTGGGACCAATTGGTTGGATCCCATGGACTCATGGACGCTCCCACGCATCTTAAGCCCCAGTGTTAACATCCATATTCTCCTCACTGTTCTCCTTACATTTTATATGTTATTAGCTGAGAGACCTTTGATACTTGGTGATCATTTCCTTTGTTCTCATGACCTGTATGTTTGATCAAGTAATGATACTGTAAGGAGAAATTAGATGCTTGTCACTATTGGGGCATGAAGAGTTAAAGGTGCTCTGTCACCTACTTTTACAATTTAAAAAGCTAATAGAGTTATTGAAATAAAAGGAAACTCTAAAATAATGGTCCAGTTTTGTTTACAATTACTCTACCAGTTTTCGGAAACTGGCTAGGATGGAAATGGAATGCAACTTGAAAACATTAGGCTAATGTTTTCAAGTTTTTCCGTTGTCTCTTAGAAAAATCGCCAGACCTGATGACGATTTGTTCTCTTTTGAGATTTCTATCTCTTGATGGTCTAGAGGCAGTTCGTGTACAAGAAAAGGTGTTTAATTTGACAAAGTTTCGGCACATTTTCGTGACGAATCCCTTTAAAAGCTTCGAAAAGCTCCAAACCCAAACATGACTTCGTTTTAATTAAATTACATAGACAACTCGAAACAAACAGAAGCCATCTTTGGCAGGATCTTTCTCTCTGAAGACAAGCATTAGCGGTTGTTTAGTTTAAACAAAATCTAAGGACCCACCTGTTTAGAAACCATCTGGAGGGCGGTCTGAAGGTAATCCAGTCGATTCTCACTGGTCATGCCAATCTTTTGAGGTCTGGGGCGAGTAGAGAAGTTCGGAGGTTTTTCAGATTTTCCGATCACGCACTGAGAAGAGTTTACGAACGGTTTCCGAAGGTTTCTGGGAACCAGACCTCGAACAAATGACAGCGCGGGGAATTCTTCAAAATGGCCGCCGTCCGCGATCAAAGGTACGAACAACAAAGGTAAGCAAACTTCAATCTTTCATTCATGTGTACATATTTGGCATGAGGGCCCCTTGTGGCCGGAGTCCCAGTATCGCAGGCTAGCCGGGATCCCGGAATCACGATACTTACGGGATCCCAGATAGCCGGGCTAGGAAGCTGATTTTGGTGAGTTTAAAAAAGTCAAAAATCCATGAATTCTACCAGGAGGCCCTGTGAACGGTTTATTTATTCAAGTTTTCAATCTGAGCTGATCTAGAAGGGTCAATAAAGTCGTCCCCTTCAGTCATTCTTATTTGCTTACAAGCACGTGAAGCTGAGTCGTTGGTGAGTAACTAATTATTTTTAGCAAAAAACGTTTACCTTGAGCGCCTGCCTGATTCGTACAGAATTAGATGGCCATTTGCCGGAAGCATTAATTATACATGTACATGTAGTTGTTATCTTCCTTCGGTTTCGTAAATAAACAGAGAAACTGGTGAACCAAGCTAAGGAAAGATCTCAAAGTTATTAGTAGATAAAGCAGCTTTTATTTTCACTCTAGTCTCTAGGCTAACTACAATGCGTATCATGCATTAACTTTAAGGCGATTCAGTTGTTTTTTACAGCGTCATAACATACCTTAACCGAACAACTTTTGTCCCAGCAATGTGTGTAACTCCCCCATTTAATTATGTTAAAAAACACTAAACAGAGGTTCTCTCATACAATTGCATAAAAGGACGATAAAATTTAAATTATTAGCATTTAAAATAACATTAAAATGGTTCTTATTGTAGTGGCCGGGTAACGTTCCACAGGCAACTGTGTTGCCGATATATAAACAAACTGCAAAGTGTGCCCTGGATGACGTTTTAGCCTGATTTAGACCTAGGGTAACGGGACACTGTTTAGCTTGTTTATACATCGGCAGCACAGTGACCTTTGTCTGTGACGTGTGGAATGTGACCTCTAAAAAAGAATCGCCGAATTACAACTAATATGAAAAGGTGAAATATGCATTGTATATTTGTGAGTACTTAAGAGTGCGCTTTTGAATAAAGTATAGCACAAATAATTTCTGGAGAAACCGCTGCAATAACATGACTTTACTTAACCCGTGAAATAGATACTAAACACTTAGGCAACGATGGGAACATTTTACTGCAATTACCAGCCTTATTTAAAAACGTTTTAATCCCAGCGAGGTTCAAACAATATCCAATTGTCCTAGTTTGCAATAGAAAACAACAAAATGGAGGAAAAGTGTTAACCTCCTCCCCCCCCGGAAAGGAGAAACAAAACTCAGAATTTGACATTTTTTTCTGGGGGTGGGGAGTTAAATGGTTTTTACCGTTACAGCGAAATTGTTACTGGTAGCTGTTTCGGCGCCTACAATATCAATAGTAGCTGTTTAGCTGTTACGTACACCCCTCCCCCCCCCCCCCACTCCACTCCAATTCTCGGTCCTCTGAAAATGACCTGGGCAGCCTTGCTCACTTCTTACTGAAATAAGCCATGGAGGGTCGCTGGGACAACTCCTTGAACCACTGCTCGCCCCAGCTCCTTGAACTCTTTTGCGTCCAGTACCAACAGAGAGGTGGTCTGGTCAGTGGGATTGATTACACATGACAGCACGACCCCATCGTCCTCTGCATTTCCATCGGGTGCTTTTACAAACACAGGTTCTGAAGTAAACCCGCCCGACTCCTCCCATGTGACAAACTCCTTAGTTTCCACATTCAGCTTGACTAATCTTAAAAATGTAGCATGCTCGTCTGCTACCATGCCATACACAAACCTGACAACACAAAAACAGAGAGATTTGTCTGAGTTTCACTTTACAGATAAAGAGGGTAAAAACATTTACAGTATCATAAAACAGGACCAACATACATTTGAGAACATCGGAGAGGAATGTAGGAAGCCGGAGCCGAAACAGAATGCCTGCGACGGTTCTCTGGCATTCTCAAATGTGCCAAGTGTTTTATGATAATACAACAGCACCTTCTTTCTATGAAACGCCTTTAACTCGTTTTTAAGATGGGTCTTATAAAGGCATCGTCCTCTACTGAAGCGAACAGAAAAAGAATTTCGTCGTCGTAGGTTCTTCCAGGTCACTGGACGATTGATTGGTATCTTAATGATAACTGGGGTTACAGATGGGGACGGCAAAGGGTAATAACTTGAATGTGCCCGGTGGTTTTCTTGGGGACAGGGATATGCAATGCCTCTGACGTTTAAATGGAGGAATTCGAAAAAAGGTGGCAATGGTAAATTTAAGCGGGTTTTAGACATTATACGGATCAAAATAGGTCATGGAAAGTTCTGAAAGTCTCATTTCATATGAACTGGACAATGAAGGGCTCAAAGCTGCTCAAAGGAACGAATTGGTTGCTCCAGGACAGAATATAATATTTTCCTCAAAGAAGAAGGCTTATCTGAATGTCGGCAACTAAGAAATAAACCATACATTTCGAGCGTTGGACGTCCTGAGGCTTTTTAAGCCTTTTCTGGAAAAAAAAACACAAAGCAAATTCCCGGAGTAAATTGCAGGCACGATAATAAATTGATTTGGTTTTGAAAAGTCTGTCTTTAACTCAGACAAATTATTTCAATCCACGCATTTCAACTCTAGCTCATATGAGGGAACAAAAATGCTACAATTGACACGAGGTTAATTTGTCGTATCAAAATATTTAGCGCTGAAAACGAGCTTAGATTTCCGACCAAATGTAACTGTATAAAGAAAAACGTTTAAACCGTTTAGTTGGGGATCGCCTTTCGACAAGTAGTAATTTTGGTAAAACGCATATCATTTTACTTAACATTGAAAATATGAGGTCTGTGGAGGAAAATTCAGACGATTAATTCTAGTGTCAGGGGCCCGTCTTTGATAAACTACAGGTTTTCTTGTTTTTTTCTAAATCACTTGTACACATTCACTAAATCACTTGTACGACGTTACGCAAATTTCTAGTGCTGATTTGATCTCAAACAAAACTTCGCATATGTGAAGCAGATTTAGGATACCAGGAGATAATAGGAAAAATATATCCGCCAACGGTACCAAATTAATCAATCTGAGGACGCAGCCAGGGGCAGCTAACGAAGAAAGCGTGTATTTTTTTATTCTTCTGCCATCTCGTTTGCAGATAAAGAAAAACACGTCTCAGGAAAGCTACCAGCTTATGGTCCCAAAACAAAAAATTCACTGCGATATTAGGTCGATCTTTGATAAGCCCAGTAGTCTTTGGTTCGTTTGATTTGACAAACGAAAAAATACGATAAGTTGAAAGAGACTCACATTTTAGCAACAGTAGCACATAAAAGGAAAATGTTGAAAATTGAAGGAGACATTCTTTATTTTTGGTTTTAACAGACGTGTGTATGGCAAGAGTTGCCACCTAGCCATACACACGTCTGAAAATGTTGTGACCATTAAACGTCTTGTTTGAAGCCAGTTCTTACCCTTTTTATCTCCCTATGCTCTTAGTTCTGATAAAAAAGCTGTTAGTTTAGCGGATGAGATTCAACTTTCCATGATGTAAACAATGACGTCAGAAACGGAACACCTTATTAAGCATTGCGGTGCCAGTGTAGGAGCGATGTTGGTTAGCATATTGTCAGTATTGTACTAGTTTTGGTTAGCACATGTGACTAACAAAGGCTGTCGTTCCAGCCCTGGTTTTTTTGTGGTTCATTTTCCCTGGATAATTAAAGAAATTTGCTCTTCATTGTCTCTCTCTATCCAGAAGAATAAATGGGTACTAACATATGGGTAGTACGTGGTGTAACAGGGTAATGGAGGCAACAAGGTAACAGAAGTGACAGGGTAACAGAAGTGAAGTCTTACAGCACAGAGTAAAAGAATTGTCAGGAAGTTTCATGAAGGCTTACACCACGTACCACCCGACATACTGGGGAATCCTAAAAACATGCTGGGTGTAGCTTGGTGCATCCTACAGTGATCATCATTGAGTCTCTCCTTATTATATCAGTGCACTGTTACACATACAGGTCACGAGAATTAAGGAAATGATCACAAAAGATGAATTGTCTTGATTATTAAACAAGTTCTCCCAAATAGCATTTAATGAAATGTATTGAGACCAGTAAGGAGAATTTGTACAATCAGTAACACGCCAGGACTTAAAGAATTTATTAAAGAACGAGGACAACATTTCCACCTCTCCTCCTCTCTACTTTTCAAACATAGAAAATGCAATTTCAAAAGGTAATAGCATGTTAAAGAATGGCCAAGATGGGCAATCAATACCATTTAACGAATCAATTTATCTGAACCACAGAAGGGGCAGAAAAATAAAACAAAAGTGACACACCTGTATGGTTTGCCATTGTACTCCTCATAGTTGATTCTTGGTAACTCTAGTCCCACGTACAGCGAAGTGTAATCCAGTCCATCCCCTCCCTTGCTGAGAGGTTTCTCCACGTCCATTCCCCCCAGTTCTCCCAAAGGAAGCTCATAACGACGCACATCCGTGAGATCAAACTTCTTCTGGCCTGCTTGCCCAGGGGTGCGCAAATTGTGTAGGTACAGCTGTTTCACAATTGAGTTGTCTTGGTAACAACAGGCATCAAGATAAATCTTGTCGTCTCTTTCAAAGGCGTTGATGTGGTGGAACACAAAAAATGACTCCACTGTAAAGACACCAACACGGGTGCCATTTTTTCTGTCAACAACGTGGAATCTGCTGAGTTGATTACCATCCCAATAAAGCCATTGTTCAAAACTTGTACCGAAGAACCTGTGACTGAGAATGCGCCATACGTCCAGCATAAGAGGGACTTCAGTGAGGACAATATAGCTTTCAGTGAGGCAGAAACTGTGGAAATACCCAACACCACTTGTGGGTACAATGGAGCAAAGTACTTTGCCCCCCTCTAGAGGAGCCTCACCCGGCTTCCCCGAGGAGGGTGGTATTTGGATGAGATTGTAAGTGGGGTTACGGCCATATGTCACGGAGATGTTGATGACTGAACCGTCTGGGGTCTGGTGTGGGTGAGCCGTTGCCCCATTAATTGTGACGTCCCCTGATGGGAAAAAATAAAAAAACCCTATTGGATGGGAATTTAGTGACATCCACACAGGGAGTCCATAACGGTTAAGAAAAGGAATAAATTAATTAAATAAATTATAATTATCAATAATAATAATAATAATAATAAACTTTATTAACGTGTCTTAAAATATCTAGCTTACACTAAAGTTCAAGTTCAAGTTGCATAAGTTGTCTTTTCCAGTGGTTTTCTTTTGTGTACAGCAGCAGCAAGCTGATAGACACTAGTGACACCGTACTGTAATCGTGAGGTGTGAGCTGTTTTGTGCACAAGTGAATCTGAGTTACACTAATGTTTTATATAATACTACTAGTAGAATGATATAGCTAATAAGTACACAACGTAAATCCTTGGAAAAAATTTCCGAGCCCCCAGCAGTGTACACAACACTTACTTTGCTTAATACACTGTACACTGGACAGTTCAGTGTACTCGCAAGATGCGAAGTCCTGAGACTTATACCCCAAGCCTGCGACCTGCTCACCATGTAAGTCACTACAGCTCAGTGGTTAGAGCATCCAACCGGTAACTGGAAGGTAGTGGGTCAATTCCTGCTGGGGGCTCGGAAAATTTTTCTGAGGATTTTCATTGTGTACTTATTATCTAATTCATTTTCATAGCATTGGGTGGTTGGCTGGTTCACTAAATACTACTATTATATAAAAAGTTAGCATAACTAAGATCCACTCGCCCACAAAACAGCTCAGCTCATGACTACATTACGTCGCTGGGTCTATCAGCTTGATACTGCACACAAACAAAAACCACTGGAAACGAACAACGTATGCAAGTTGATAGTTTCAATTTATTTATTATTCCTTTTCTTTAGTTTACCATTGTAGACCCCCAGTGATATCTAGAAGTACACATACACATACATACATACATGATTACATACATATACTTTATTTAAACACGGTAAAAACATCAGTTACAAAGTTAAAAATAACAACTGATTTACACGTTTGCCGTGTGGAAGTACGAGGCAGACAGAAGGCATTTGATCTCATCATTTTAAACTTTTTATAAGATCTGATGGCTCTGACATTGCATGGAAGGTTATTCCGCAACTGTGCCCCACTGAAGCAGAAACTGTGTTTTAAAAATCAGTACGGGGCTTGGGTAGAGCAAATAAAAAAAAAATGTTTTTAGCTGAGGCTGACAACACTTGCTGATTCCTTGATTAGTGTGAACACCACAAATCACCATAACATCATTTCCCAAAATTGAGTTGTAGAATGATGAATTCTTATGATTGATATCCTACTACAGGGTTGCAACAGGGAGTGGAGGGGGGGGGGTCGGGGTCCTTGGAGCCCAGAAATTGGAGCCCAGAGCCCGGAGCCCGGAGCCCGGAGCCCAAAGCCTTTTTCTACTTGAAGCCCGGACAGAAATGATGATTCTTGCTAAATGGAGCCGTAAAGTACAGCCATGGAGCCCTGGAGCCCCAATTTTTCTGTCTTGGAACCCTGGAGCCCTAAACCCCCTTGGGACCCTGATACGAAGATAAAATGCTAACTATCCGAACAAAAATGAAGGAGACCAAGAGAACTGGATGAAAGGAATTTGATTAAATCGTTAACAACAATAAAATGAAATGATGCTTGATGTTCCCATTTTTAAAAATACCTTTTCCATGATAGTGGTAAAAAGCAAACTAAGGGTATGCCACCAAATAAATTTCTGGAGTCTTTTTTGGGTGGGGGGAGGGGTCCTTTCAAAACTGCCATTACAACCCCACTACCAGGGGGGTATCAAGCATAATTACGTTTTCCTGGTTAGCATGGTTACCTGGAAACTCTCTCTCGAAGTCCACCTTCTTCAAAGTATCCAATGTCTTGGGGTCGATCTCAAATATGAGATGGCTTTCTGTCGTTGCATAAATCTTATCTTTAATTGGAATCACATTGACAAGTGTGTTATCAAAGGAAAGTTCTTCTCTCCAGTAGCGTGAGAAAAAACGTGCAAAGATGTTTTGGCACGGGTCTGGGGGAACGAATGAGCCGAATTCTAGATGAGATGAATTTCCGTGCTCCAAGGAATCTGCATAACTCTGGCTCTGCACAAACTTGTTACTGTATGTCACATGACCATCTTGTATGTGGAAGCGGTGCAAAAGACCTTGGCCATCAAACCAGTGATTGAAGGAGGTGTTGCCACATTCAAACCTACCAGGCCCATTCCTTATTAGAGTCCCAGTCAGCCAAGAGGGTAGGTTGCCTTTAATCTCAGCACTGATTGGTTCAGGGTGTTCATCAACGGTTTGGAACAGGCACGATTGGTCTACTTCAGCAGACATGTTTGCAGCAAGGTGGAATTAATCTAGCTATGACACACATGATAAGTTACCATTTAGAATACAACTGATTAAAAAGTAAGTTTACAGAATTAAACAGACTGTGAAACAACATGATGACTGTTCCTAGGCAATGAAAGGTCCTTGCTGTGATTCCTTGGACTGTGTTAGTGCTTGCAAATTGCAAAGAAAGACTGAATGCCTCCAATTGCTGGCTTGTAGTCCAACTCCCTCTTAGTTCCACCCCTTTAGACTATTTAGGTTGAGCTGGCTGGGGAATGTTTTTTTTTTTAATTTGAACCTGGTGTTTATTAAAAAGGATCAGTATTTTACATCAGATTGATAGGCTTAGATTTTTTTTCGTTTTTCTTTTTTTTTAATTTTCATTTTATTGCAACCAAATATTTTTTACTGAGATATTTTTTGTTATGTGTGTATATAATTACATGGCCTATTTCATAATGCATTACAACATTGAGTCCTTTTCCTTATTTAAGATATTTGCATATGCTAATAGAAAGATCTCAATTCATAATAAATTAATTACAAGTGGCTACATTACAAATTAAATTAATTACAAGTAACTACTAACATTAACCACGTGAAAAGAATTTCTCATAAATATTCCACTTCTTCCGAAACAGATTAGTTTTGTTTAACTTACAGGCAATATGTTTTTCTGTTTCACATCTGTTTACTAAACTTTTTTTAAAATGGCCGAAAGAAGGTTTAAATTACTTTTTGCCTACAGGTCCATAAAATTATTACGTAGTTTACTAGATCCATCTCCTCCTTCAAGATTCCTATCATAACATCACGTAATAAGAGACACTCACAGCTGCTGAATTTCTTTAAAATTTTGTCTGTAACCTCTGACCAGAATGAATGTGAAAAGGAACAGCAAAAGAATAAATGGTTTGCAGTTTCTTTTTTTTTCCCCAAAAGCACCCTTATAGGCAGCAGGTATGTCTTTGAAATTAGGTCACCGATTAAGTCAAATTCTTTGCCTATTTTATTCCACTTTCTGGGCCTTTCATTCATTTTCTTTATTAAATAACAATAGTAATCCCGACACTTATAGTTATTCAAGTCGAAGACAGCCTTAAAATCGGGAATATTTACACAGAGATTTGATGGAACAGCATTCCTTAAGCCCGTCCATGCCAAGAAATTAGACTTTATCAGTGTCTGTCCTTTAACCATGTTAAATGGCTGGGCATTGTGGTCTGGCGAGGTTCACCTGAGCATGCTAATTTAAAATAAAGGACCTGAGACTACAAGGCTGGGTGCAGCATGGCTAGGGGAGTAGCTGCAGAACTCTTCAATTTACTCACTTCATAGCTTCATCAGCCTTCAGAACCAAAACATGAACAAATTACCAAACCTAGCATCATTTGCAACATTTACCATCCCACAATGCTGTTCATGTTTGGGATTGTTTCCACAACACAATAAAAGTAGCCAAACTCATCCTTTGTTGCCACAATGAGCGACAAAAGTCAGATGTTTTTAAATTTTTGTGCCTTGATCCGCCAAGACAAATTCTGCCATACCTCATCAGCAGCGAGAATGGCACTTTTACTCTAGAAAAACCACCAAAACTCATCAATGACATAGCAGAAATTTCAGGTTTCTTCTGTTACACAAATGTACAACTTGGCCGATCAAAACATGCATTAGCCCTACTCAGACTGGAGTGGGGGGGGGGGGGGGGGGAATTCTGCCTGCACGGACTTTGGACGTTCATAACTTCTTAAATAAAGAAGCGAAAACAAGCCACCATTTCTCGTTCTTTTCATCCACTGCCGAGCCAAACGAGCCACCAAATCTAAATGCCTTCAAAAATGGCCCTGTATCCTGTAGTTGCTCCAAATCATTTAAAATTTTGTGATCTACACCTAAACAGATCGGAACATATTTTTTCAAGACTCTTACTTAATCTTAGTGAGTCGTCCGTAGAATAAGCTAGTGAATCCAAGAAAAACAAACAATCTTCAAAGAACAATTGAAAGGTAAAACATAAACATTTGTTCTTACCTGGATTAACCCGTCCGCTTCAGCCTTGCGTTCCACAGAAATACGTTTACTTACCGAGACTACTGGGCGAGACTACTGAGCTGAGGAGTTTTGTTCGTCACGCGTTGCGTTGTCACGCGACACTTCACTATTTCCCAGGGCCCTCGAGTTTACGTGATTAGTTAGAGGCCTGGGACTCATAGGTTGTTTACCATTTATGCACCTATCAATTTAAGGGCCGGCGGGGTGGGGTGGGGGGGGGAGGCAGGGCATGGGGTGGGGATTTGACATTTTTCAAAAATTTGCCGTCAAATAGCCCTTTTCACAGTTACCTTTGCTCATCTGCATGACAATGTATTTGAGCGTGGACGTGAGGCAATTTCGGGCAAAAACTTCAGAATTGCCCGAAATTGCCTCACATCCACGTTCAAACACATTGTCATGCAAATGAGAAAAGGTAACTGTGAAAAGGGCTATTCCCTGCCCACGGGCAAACCATTCCAGTCAAATGTACAAAAATTTCCCCACCCCGGGCGGCATATTGCTGTCAATCATTCCCAGGCTGGATGCAAGAAAGACCACGCTAGGAAAACAGGAAAACTCTATAATTTTCACTTCTCAACGTTACTACGTCTCCAAAGGTACTATTTAATAAAAATTCAATCTGTGTTTATGCACTGTGTATATCGAATTACAAAATCAACAGATTCTTTAAGAAACAGTTCGTGTTTTCTGCAAAGGCTGCAGAAAGCATAACGTTGAAAAGAGCAGTCATTGCAGCGACTGGCCCGTACACTGATCGTTTGCATTGGCCAAAAAATCGACTTGGTGTCTCTTTATCCCTATTTACTTCGATACTGCAATGTCTAAAAACGTTCAAATCAACAAAAAAAAACTCTAAATTAATCGAAAATATGGAGATAAAACGGTCAAATACTTTGGTTATTTGATTCTCGATCTCGGTGGACACCATTATGATTTCAAGGACGTAGAGCGCATGCGTGACGTGGGAAAAGTAGTTTCGGTCTCAGTCTCTTTCGTTCAAGTCGACGTTCAAACAGATCCACGTTGGGCGAAGGACAAATTCAAATATCCCCTCCCCCGGGAAGGCACGATCAGTCAAAAGCCCCACCCCAGGGCCAACAATAACAATCAAATCCCCACCCCATGCCCTGCCTTCCCTCCCGCCGGCTTTAAATTGATAGGTGCATTACACGGGCCATAAACCGGTCGGTTTACGGTTTGGGCAAATGGTAAGCAAAAAAAGTTCCATATTGGAAAATTCCCTTCGGGACTGGCACTTACCATTTGCAGAAATCCCTATCGTTTACGAAAAAATTTGCACAACGGAGACGGCTAACGAGAACGTCACAAAACACAAACTTCAATTAACAAAACGACGACTCTGCACGTGCATTATTTTTAGTATATCTCTTTGCCGTTCTGTGCACAATTACAACGTAAAATGACCAAATTCAAAATTTTGTGTAGAACGCGAACACCCGACGGTAAATTTTCGGTTTCGTGTCAAGTGATCCAGCACCCTGTAAGAAAGGGCGCTTATTGGGGACACAACTATTTTCCAATTACACAAAATTTTGGATTTATCAACTGAGTTGAGAAGGTACGTTGGCCAACGTAAAGAGATTGAAAGCTGACGTTTCGAGTGTTAGCCCTTCGTCAGAGCGAATCCTGACAATGTCGCAACGATCTTTCCAAAATGTGTTCCTCAGTTTTAGTACAGTTTATTCGCGCCAAAATCCAGGAACTCAATTCTAAACTTTTCAACCACCCGTACCAAATTAAAACCCAAAAACTTCAACAACTAATAGATCCTCCAGCGACTGGTGACCCGCCATTTGAAAATAATAACATCACTGTAGTCACCATTCCAGAAAATCTACCCCACTTTCCTACTCCGAAAGGTCAGTTCTTAGTAAGGGTTTAAATTTTGTTCCTGTAGCCAAGCGAACCGATGAATTTTCAGTTAAACAAGACGTTAAAAAATTCCTTCGCTTTGTTCAATTAAAAGCTATGTGATGACGTCATTAAAATGGCGTCTTGGCGCTTTTCCGTGGAACCTCGGTGTTATGACTTCTGCTGCTTATCGACTTTCTATTCCTAAGTTCGTTGTTTTTGCTTTTCAGCTCATGGAGATAGAGCTTTCCCAAGTACAATCGTAACAGCTTTGTCCCTTTGATCAAGATACAAAGAACACAACTAATTAATTTGCGACACAGCTAAATTTGGCCGGTAAATATTAATCGAGAGAGAGAGAGAGAACTCTCAAGCTCCCCGGGGGGGGGGAGGGGTACTTGGGTCAGTTTTTGCTGGGTATGTGCCGTTGGCCTCTCCGAAACCCTACCCCATTATAGTCTATTCTGGGGCCAATTATAGACCCCATGTTAGTCACGTTTGGGCAAATATACCCCAAATCCCTACTTGCCGGAATTTACTTACCCCTGAAATTCCGCAAATGTGCGACCCCATTCTAGTAACTCTATTAGCTCCTATTGAAAATGCAACCCCATTATAGTCAATCCAGTCGTGAAAATGCGACCCCATCCAGCAGCACCCCCCCATTAGCCATTTACTAGGAAGTACACCCCCCCCGGGGGGTGAAGGAAGAACCCTTTAAGGAAAACATTAGTAAAACTGAGAATAAGCTGTCACAAACTTAGGATCGAAACAGGTAGATACGACAATATACCTCGTAATGAAAGAATATGCAACTTCTGCAATTGCAACAAAATTGAAGATGAAACTCATTTTTTGTTAGATTGCCCAGCTTATTCTCAGGTACGCGGCATATTCTTTTCTAAAATAGAATCCAAACTTCCATTACTACGACTACTACCACGCGAAACTCTATTATCACATCTTATGAATTCCACTGACTACTTTGTAAACATTAAGCTAATCTCATTTATCTCGGCATGCTTTGAATTGAGAGACAATCTCGTTACAATGATCACCACTTCGAACAGTTAAATGAACAATTATTGTTAGTAATTGTTTCATATATTATATATAATTTTTTTTTCTTTGTTATGTTATGTTATTTTCTACTTTACTAATTATCTTAGTTAATGAAATAATATGTAATTAAATTTAAGTAGCTTTTGCAATACTACCAAATTTCTATGTAGTCATGCAAATAAAGCTTGTTGTTGTTGTTGTGATACTGTTTGGACGTTTGGACGTTCTTAGAGCCCTTTAAAATCTTTGGGTGTGCTAGCTTTGGGGCAATAAATTAGGTTTTTGGGAAAAACCGATAAAAGGAGTGATGATTTAGTTCTCAAAGGATACGCGAGTTTCTAATTAATAAATAGGTGATAGGATGTTTGCTTGCGGATATCTGCAAGACACGTAACTTTCTTTATCACGGATGTCGTAAGTGTCTAAAGGATCCAAGTTATTCTGAGACTGTTGCGGTTTTCTTTCATCAGGTAGAAGCTACGGCTTCTTACGTATACATGGTTGTCGTTGAAATAGAAAGTTTAATTAAAACATTGCACCTCCATTGTCTTATGGCGTTGTTAGCATCCAACAGATAGCTCTCCAGCGCTGCTTAGCAAAACTTCCTGTGACGGTCTGTTTGTAGTTCGTTAGAATCAAGGATGCTTCTCGTAAATGTATTGTGTTAATGAAGTTTTATTGTCCTCTCTTTCCTAGGATTGTATGTGGAGAACCCATGCTCCCCCACCGTAACTGAGAGGGGGTGAATAAGTTTGCGGATCGGCGGATTTGGCCTTTTTTGCGCGCGGATTGCGGATTTTAGCGATAAATTAAGCGGATTCGCGGATTTGAAAAATACCGCGGATCGCGGATCAGCTGAAAATTTTGGCCCAGATTCCGGACTCTGTATGTCTAGAAGCTCGGATTGTGGATAGGATCATTAATTTTCGGTCGGCCTTGGTCTAAATATTATGTAATCACATCCGCTGGACCGTTACGCCAGATTTACAAATTGATCGGGGACTCGATAAACTGAATGCAGCTTACATTTCCCCCCTCATATTTAATGCTAGTTTATTAACCGCGACTAAAACTATCAATAAATGAAACACACTATTGAGTAAGCCGGAAAACAAATGAAGTTTGCAATGGCGTCTTTTTTTGGCAAGTGGAAAGGTCAGAAAGCCCATGACTAGATTGCAGTGACCATTTTATCAAAAACAAAATGTGATTGTCATAAAAAAAGTTGAAGATCGTGGACTCAAAAGGTCCAAGATGATACCGTGGAAAATACTTGCCGGTAAGCAAAGTAATTCTTAAGGAAAGTTGAGTACTGCCTACTTTAAAACTTGCTGTAAGCTAGAAGATTCGCCAAAGTGATGTAACTAAAGAGATTACAAAATCTTTACGCTATACCAGATACTTGGATTCCAAATTATTTGAAATTATTACACAGTCGATTTGTTTTTATTATATGCTCAAAGATTATTTGATAATTCAAAGCTGAAAACAAATATATATACCCATATGCAGTTTATTTAAACCACGGATTTGAACGAAAGTAACTTCGGATCGACAGATCGGGCCAAAACAATAGCACGGATCGGCGGATTTGTATATCCCTATTCACCCCGCTCGTAACTGTTCGTCCCAAAACGGAGCAAAATTTCCGAAGAAATGAGCAGGCCGGCGGAGGAGCATACGTCCCACGACTTAAATCGACGGCCCAAGAGACAGAATTTGCATCGGCGGAGTGCGAAGATGAAATGCATATGTCAGGAGATTTCAAAAATTACAGCAGATGTCGAAAGTTCTTTATGCTGTAAAAATAAATAAATGATATGTTTCGTGTAATTTATTGATAGTTTTACACTGTTCCCCTTCGCCAAAATAATATTACAATATGGCCGCCAGTCATGAGGTGGCAAGAAAAATAAACAGTCCCAGTCCCTCTCGGCCAAATGAGTTTGTTTTGGTTTTGTCTAGACCAATCACATTGCTAGAAATCATATAGACAAAACTGTCTATGGCCCGGACTGTTAAAAAAATTATTTAAAAACATAAAAAGAAAAAAGGATTCGCTCTGACGAAGGGCTAACGCTCGAACCGTCAGCTTTCAATCTCCAATCTCTTTACGGTGGCCAATCTACCTTTATCAACTCAGTTGATAAATCCAAAATTTTGTGTTTCACGTCCCTACCGACGTAGCACCACAGTTTCTTTGGAAACTAGCCCCCTTGTTTGTGTATTTTCCAATTAATATTCGAAATAATTTCTTCCTGAGCTGAAACACCGCCCTTACAAATTCAGCTCCTGGATAATTCGACTACATTAGACAGGTTAAACGAGTCGGAATAATCGCTAAGAAGGTTAAAAGATTGTGAAATCATTTCAAAAGTGACGTTTTCCTTCCCTTCGTTGTGTTGGGACAGAAAATGGCCGCGAGAGCCTGAAAGATGAGGTTTGATCAAATGGAACACGAATTTCCGTTTGGAAAATTCCGTTCGGAAATTAAAAACAGGACTGCTTTTTCAGACTTTCCGTTGCTCCCGGAAATTTCCACTGGAACGACCCGAAAAGTCGTGTACCATTTACATTCCAACCGGATTTTCTGGAAAGTCTTTGTAAATAGTAAACAGCCATAAAGTCTCCTCTTCGGCTTAAAACCGTTACAGAAGGTAATTCCACCGAAATAGAAAGAAAATTTAAAATTTTCTAAAACTTGGTCCAATTGGTGATCATGCTTTGAACATTTCAAAAGTGCAATAATATGGCTGGGGTCACTGTGCTTGTTTTCGCACAACATGGATAGCCACTACCCGCAAGGTTTTCCTGAGAACCCCAGCAATCAGAAATGAGAACTATAATTTCTTTAAAACGTCATTGCTTGCATTGAAATATTGAAGCAGTTTAACAAAAAAAATTATCTTGCATTGTATACTATTTTAGTTAAACAGGAATGAAGATTATAAAATAAATTAAAGAAGTTGCTCCGTGTGCACATACCCTGATGTACCTAGAGACGTGTTCTTTTCGGTATTAAAATAAAAACATCTCAAAGCAGAATTTTAACTTTTCTCAGTTAAAATCGCGATATGTGGTAGTTAACCGTATGCCATTTAAATTTATGCATTTGAAATGGGGGTCACCGTCCTCGTATAGGAAAAAACGACCATTTATTTCTTTGAACAGCTCAGTATACCAAATTCCGAACGTGCAGGGCAAAGTGCAGGCGTAATCACGCAAAAAATGATGCGCAGAAAGGATGCGCAATGTAATTGAACGGAATCACCTTAAAACACAAGTCGATACAAGGACAACTCAACTTGAGCAAACAGCAGCCATTGCGCAAACAGCAGCCATTGCTTTGCTTTCTTTCACACGAAAAACATCGCCATGCAGCTGCGCTAAATCGGTGCAAACACCTAAAAATTGCTCATAACGAACGTAAATCCCAGCGATCGTAGGGAATCCTATCAGTCTACTGATTCATGTTTGCAATAATTTAGGACCCTTTATCTTTAGGACATAAAACTTCGGACGAAAAAACTTTCCGACGTATTTTTCGGCACATCTCGGACGTCCTCTGCCAGCTGTTAATAGTAATTACAACACTGGCAAGTGAGCGATTTATTTAACGTAGCTTTGATCAACCTTACATAAACTACAGTAACAGAACTAGGTAACAGAACTAGTTTCGGTATAAGAGCCCATAGAATTAAATAAACCCCTGATTAAATCATTCGTCCTCATGCTGGTAGCGGAGTTTAAGATGAAAATAAAGACCTGTGTTGAAACAGTTTCATAGTTCATTTTCGAGATCTAGAAAAGTTTGAAAAGCATTCAACGGTCAAACTTATCATTGCAGATTTTAATGATAGATGATAGAATTCGGTGGTGTTTCGAGACAAAGTCTCCTGGTTTTCTTTATGTCAGCTACACCAGTCACCTGTCTGCTTGACCAGCTGATAGTTTCAGTTTTTTCTTACACATCTGTCTAAAAAAAAATGGATGCAAAGTTTGGAAATCTCGATGGGTTCGTCGAATAAACTGCTTATCATAAACAAACACATGAAAACGTTCAGTTTTTCCTTCCCTGGATATCCCGATAGGCAATGCAATCGATTAGCTGATAATTTCTTTAAAATGTCACTGGAAAAACTGGATCAGGAACCTTGCCTGCTAAAATCTTGTATCTATGGATCCATCGCCGTTAACATGCGTGCAGCCGGTTTCGACATTTCCCTTCCCAGTTTCGCTGTTTTCAAAGATGGCCATCATCGTGTTTTGCCACTCCTTGTCTTCTTTCACCGGCGATTCTTCATCTTCACACGGGACTTCATCGCCTTCTGTTCGGCCAACGTTTGAAATCGTTTCCATTTCAGTGTTATACTCTGAAACATCGTCGAGAAAACCTTCATTGGCGCTCCACTTTCTGTCGTTCTGCTCACACAAAGAACTGCTTAATTCGATGTCGGCAGTTGTTTTCGACTTTGCGTTATCATTCTCGTCTTCTTCGGCTTTTTTAACGCACTTCAGACACATGCGTGCAATCTTGTAAAAGCAAAAAACAAGAAAAAACATAACGAAAACAGTAGCAAATGTAGCGGCGAAAAGGATGAACGATCCCCTACGGTATAAAAACATAGTTGCTTCGGTCGCCGCCGAAGCTGAATTTTTTTCGCCGGATTCACTGCGGTTCAAAGCTTATTGAAAGTGTTCGCTTTTCCACCATTCTTTTTTTCCCTTGACGTCAACGACAAGTTGAACTTCTCAGCTTAGGCTTCTTTTCCATTTGCTGAATTGTCCAATGACGCACAAGTGGAAAAGAAGGGCGAACAAAGATCTTTCTGGCGATTGTTTCAAGGCTTTACTGCAACAGGAAACGGTTCGTCAAAGCAGCCGTTGTTCTTTGTTGAGTTTCGGCTTAGAAGAAAACTTCCATTTTGAATATTTTATTTTCTTTATTCAAGTTGTAGAAATAATCTTTTGAACCCTAAAACAGCAAAACGTAAGAGTAACAACACTGTTTAGTTCACAAGCAAAACTTTTTAGGATTTAAACCAAAAGCGGCATTTCACCGACAAACATCATCTAGTGTATGTTGAACGACGAACTGCGAAACTTGCTTTCTGATTGGCCGGAAACACAAGTGATCAAAGTTAGTTTGAAGTGTTTTCTCTGGTGTGATCAAAAAACCATTCGCCGTTTATTACGCCGGAGACTTCTAATCCAGCGTATTGACTGAATTGGTAGTTTGTCAAATTTGCTTTGACCAACTGAATGCCTTTCACCTTGATTTTAGTCTCACTCAGTTAAATCGACTGTTTTCCTTCTTATAAAGCCATTAAAATCGAACCAATATTTTTGCTCCCTCGTAATTTATAGTGTAAAAGTAAAAATGTTCACAGTTTTCTAGCACCTGGCCGTATAGAGGTTCTAAGCGTCGCGAACAGCACATAAACGGCAGCTGAAGCTCGTCTTATTGTCCTATCATTCTTGTCCCCAGTGCCACTCGTTTTTCGTTTGGCGCCAGGGCCTTTACGCTAGAAAACAAGTTTCCTCGTAAAAGAGACTACTTTTTGTTTCGTTTCCTCGTTTGAAATACAGTACTCTTTTTTTCACGAATCCTCGCGATTCGTTAGACGGTCGAGCTCCTTTTACTACATCAATGTTTGCGAAGCCGTTTGACACATATTCACAGATTTTATTCAATCAGCGTGTAGTTCACGTGTTGTTCCCAATCTGTTCTTTAGTCCTTTCTACCAGCAACTGAAAAAGATCATTCCTTCGCGAAGGAGAAGTATTTAATCATCATTATTTATTTTTGTTCTTTACAGTAAAGTTTCAGCTTTATTTCAACTGGGGTTGGGACGTGAACGTTCTCATACTTGAGAAAAATGAATACTGCTTTAAATAAAAAAAATTCGTAATTACATCGGTTCCGAAGTTCTGTTTCTGTAGCTTACAAAATTTTGCATCTTGAGCGCAGAGGAAATATATTACGACCAATACAACTTGTCTCTTCAATTGAAAGTTTTCCTTGCAGGTTCTTATCAGCGTTTGAGGCAAAAACTGAAAAGGGTGCTACCAAAGCAATGATTCACAAATTGTTCTTCAACGTCTCTAAAAACACAAACACAACAAGATTTGTTACCATATTACCAAAGGAACTTCATTAGCACCTCTGCATGTCATTACCCACTTAAGGTTTTTCGATTCATTTATGTGACAGTTAAGTAACTCTTAATTTAGTGGTTCCCATAACTGGGATAAAAAAAATGACGCTTCTAAAGCAAAGGCAAATAAATTATTGTTAATGTTTTTCTTTCGCAGCGAAATTATAGTAATTTCCCTGTACTTTGTTCCTTCTTAGTACAGTTTCTTTAACTTAAAAGTTCTCATACGTGAATGCCAAACTAGGTTAACACACAGGAAGTTGTTTCAGTATTGTTTCGTTTTTTGCATTCCGGTAAAATTAAGTTGTTGCACTTGAGATAAAACAACAGTTGTCTCCAATGCAATGACTCATAACTGATTACTTGTAATGCTTTTCACTTGTAATTTAAGAAGACTTGTCATCTTTTTTAGACAGGATTCTCTTAAGTGACAGCCCGAACCTAGCTCTCGTCTTATTAACCGACCGTTTGTTTCCTGACACGCTATGATCGCTGTCACTCAGCGTTCGGGTGGGGCTCTGCTCGGCCGAGAGAGGCCCACTATCCACAGCGCTTATGGTACCTGGGGCCCATTGGTGTAGGTGCTCAGACGAGGAGGCCGCACCATCTGGGACCCGGCTCTTCAGGGGCCCGTTTAAAGTGACCTCATTGCAGTTTAAACACTCGTGGCTGTGGTGACAGCTGTAATCGAAGTCACGTACATTCCTACGGTGTTCACAAGCGTTATCCGAATCGGAGCTCTTATGGAACGAAAATGTCCTCACTCTTCTACGCCGCCGATTCACCGCTCGCGTGTGAACACACTCTGTAGAGCTACTGGACAAATCACCATCTTCTGGCAATGTTTTCCAAGAAAACCTTGATCTACGGGTGCCAGTCTTCCCACACTCTCCGCCAGGTCGCCCCATAGGCGACCCATCAGCATCACCTTCGGTACCGTCATGTCCGTCAACGTACGGTCGTCTTCTACTCCTCCACACTCTCCCTCCGCGGAAATTCAAGACAAAGTAGGGATCCCTGCCTACTCTCGAGGCAGCGGACGCGGGGAGATCCTGGAACCCCACAGGCTCCCTACCAAGTTCGCCAGCCCCACCAACAACGCCATCAGGGCACGAGCAGCCTCGGCAGCCAACGAGATCATCGTTACTATGGTAACGCGGAGCATGTTTATGGAGGGAGCCGGATGAGTGGTATACAGTCGGCGCTGCAGTACCTTGAAGAGACGTGTCCCACCTGCAGGAAGGAAAGGAGGCACATCGTGTCATTCCTCCATTTGATTGGCTCCGCACCTGATCACGTGACGCACCCAGCACTCTGGGCGACAACCTACCAGTGCTGGGCTGCCTCGTTGCGGTGTTGAGATTCTCTGTTCCAGGTTCCCCTCGTCCCGCGCGTCGTCTCGTGAGCGCCCGCTGTTGTTCCTCGGTGACGGTGTCCAGGTCAGTTGTCTGCGCATTCTCGTCATCCTCGAAGGATGGCTCGAGCGAGAAGGCGCTGTACGCGAAGAAGAACACAGAACTGATAATCAGGAAGTTGATGGTGATCGCAACTAGGGCCGAGGTCACGGGCCAGTTTTTCATGATGTACCTAAACGAAAGAAGAACGGTCGCTTGGTATAACAACAAGTCAACACTTAAAGCGCAACTTTTATACGAACGTTTAACTGTGCTTTACAAAGATGTACAAAAAAAACTGGAAATATAGCAAATAATAAAAAGATAAAATTAGAATTAAAAAGTAACCATTAACTATTGAGCTTGCCGAGACAAAAAAGGCTCAAGTTTTAGTTTAAATCAGAACAGATTGGTTGTGGATCTAATACCTTTAGGTAGGGTGTTCCACAGTCTTGGGGCGGCAAACATAAACGCATGAGCACCAAAAGTTTTCGGTGAGTTGTTTGGGGAAAAGCGAAGTAGGTTACAGTCATGGGCTCAGGCAAAGTTTGCAACGAGGTTATACGATCCCGGGGGGGGGGGTACTCCCTTCAATTTAGACTAAGCCTAGTTTAATAAGCCATCATAACCACGGTTTATGTACTACAATTTTAGTTAATACAAAAAGGAACCCTATCTAAGGATCACACCGGGATCACAAGTCCAAAAAGGAGCAAAATGGATACCCTGCTTAAAGACTGAGAACCTCAAAAACCAAACTTTATTCGACGGCACATACCTACATAGCTTATTATATGGGAGTACCCCCCCCGGAGGGGGGTTGATAGAGATGGTGTACAGTCAGAAATAAGCATACCGTATTTCCTGTAATAGACTGGTTTCCAATCACAAGAGTCTTCAATTTAGTGTAGTGAAAGTACCTTGCGTTTGCTTTGTTCGGTTTAAGACGGATTCCGATCAACGTTGGAGCAATAACTGCAAAAATTAATTACTAAATACTTCTCAAAGCACGGTAACATTTGGAATACTATTGGAAACATCTGACTTTAATTCACTTCTCCAAGTGACCCGCGATTAAATTCTCAACCATTTTCGAAAATATTATGTCAAATCTCGTAAAAATATGCTAAACGGGCGGCATTTTGTTTTCAACTGACATGAACCTTCTTTTTTATTAAAATATGGATAACTTCAAATTCGAATTGGTCTTGTGGGGTCAGCTTGGGAGCTTAAGTATTGATAATTTCCTCTTAACCGTATTGAAAATGTTATCATGCTATGAGTATTTTTAGTAACTTTATTTTTTGCACTTATTCCTCGAACGTTGAGCGGAAATCGTCTTAATACGCTCCGAGATTGGTTGCGCCACTTACTAAAACATTAACCTTTTTCACAAACAACTGTTCACATTCGAACGTGGACTCAAGGAAATTTAGGGTTCATCTAGGAAATTTAGGAAATTTAGGGTTCATCTCAGTCAAGTACATTGTAATGTAAATGAAAAAGTTATCTGTGTCGTCTGCAATTGTCTTTTTCGTACGCGTTAACTTGTTTCCACTTCCGATTTGTTCATTGCTTCAGAGTGATTTTTTTGGGGGTTTCGTTTTACGACACTCAGTCTAGAAAATGGTGACAGGCCAAACACAACTCCCACTATTTGCAAAGTTTTTATCTTAGCCTTTAAAAATGGGCTCTAATGTTCCCCTTACAAGTCCCAAACAGTTATTTCTAAACGAAGTCACGTTATTTTTCAGGTCAGAGGTTTGCTCTCTTGTATTACTAACCTGTGAACTATTTCCAGAAAACAAAAGTCAAATATCTAATGGAAAAGAAACAACAAAGATTGAAAAGGGACTATATGAACTAACCTTAGTCCTACAAAATGAGCTTCAATTCTAAGAGCAGCAGAGTAGATTTCAATTTGTTTGGCAAGTACAACAACCTTAGCTCCCACAGCTGGGTGGTACTACAAAGAGAAAAAGATACATGACTTTTCATCAAAAGTGTTATTAATGAAATAATTAATAATTAAATTTAAGTGGCTTTTGCAATACTGTAATACTTTGTTATAGTCATGCAAATAAAGCTTGTTGTTGTTGTTGTTGTATCTAAAGATAACTCTGTTTCATCACTGTATATTCGCTCAGCCAGCACGAACTCTAAACATACTGTGGAATGCTATCACATGGCACATACCTATAACTATGCATTTACTGACTTATTGGGAAGGCTACATGGGAAAATATTCGGATTAAGGATGTGGCCAGGGTCCCAGTTGCTACCCCCTTTTTCCAGGCCCTCCCCTGCCCCCTTTATACCAGTTCCTTTTTTCCCAGCACCTATTCCCTTTATAACAGTTCCCAACCCCTTTTGTCTAGTTCCCAACCACTATCATCCAGTTCCCAACCCCTTTCTTCAAGTTCCAACCCCCTTTCCCAGTTCCCACCCCCTTTTCCAGTTTCCATTCCCTTTCCCTCAGTTCCCACTCCCTTTTCTCTCAGTTCCCACTCCCTGTTCTCCCAGTTTCCACTCCCTTTCTCCCAGTTCCCACTCGTTTCCTCCCAGTTCCCACTCCTTTTCTCTCAGTTTCCACTCCCTGTTCTCCCAGTTCCCACTCCCTTTCTCTCAGTTCCCAATCCCTCTTCTCCCAGTTCCCACTCACGTCCTCCCAGTTCACATTCACTTCCTCCCAGTCCCCACTCCTTTTCTCCCAGTTCCCACTCCCTTTTTCCCAGTTCCCACTCCCTGTTTTCCCAGTTCCCACTTCCTGTTCTCCCAGTTCCCACTCCCTGTTCTCCCAGTTTCCACCCTCTTTCTCTCAGTTCCCACTCCTTTTCTCTCAGTTCCCACTCACTTTTCTTCTAGTTCCCTTTCCCTTTTGTCCCAGTTTCAATCCCCTTTCTCCCAGTTCCCACCTTCTTTTTTCTCAGTTCCCATCCCCTTTCTCTCAGTTCCCACTCCCTTTTCTTCTAGTTCCCTTTCCCTTTTGCCCCAGTTTCAACCCCCTTTCTCCCAGTTCCCACCTTTTTTTTTCTCAGTTCCCATCCCCTTTCTCTCAGTTCCCACTCCCTTTCCCTCAGTTCCCACTCCCTTTCTCTCAGTTCCCACTCCCTTTCCCTCAGTTCCCACTCCCTTTCTCTCAGTTCCCACTCCCTTTTCTTCTAGTTCCCTTTCCCATTTTTCCCAGTTTTAACCCCCATTCTTCCAGCTCCCACCTCCTTTTTTCTCAGTTCCCACCTCCTTTTTTCTCAGTTCCCACCTCCTTTTTTCTCAGTTCCCACCTCCTTTTTTCTCAGTTCCCACCTCCTCTTTTCTCAGTTCCCACCTCCTTTTTTCTCAGTTCCCACCTTCTTTTTTCTCAGTTCCCACCTCCTTTTACCTCACCTCCCACCTCCTTTTTTCTCAGTTCCCACCTCCTTCTCCCCCTTTTATTAGGCTTCCTACCTTTCCTTCCCCATTCATTACTTACAGAGTCCTCCATGTAATCTTCGAATAAGTTTATCTCCACAGTTTGTTTTTCCTCAGTAAAACCTAAAACCATTGGCAAAGAGTAGAATAGAGTGCCTAGAGACTGCAAGAGGGCCGACTGATAGTGCAACATACCCTGCAATAGAAAACAGATTTACATGACCATCTCATTACTACAGCAGGTTCAAAAACAAAATCATTACCCACACAGTCATTTTCTTCTCTGGAAAACCTGTTAATCACACTTATTATGAAATAAAATACTGTGATCAACTGTTTATGACATGATGGTAGTCAAATACAGGGTTCCACTGAAGTTCCTTTAACCTTTTTACCCAAGTTGGAAGTTCTGAAAGTTTGCTGAAAACACAAATTCTAAAAAGATGTGGCTAAGAAGTGACTACTCTCGTGTGTTCTGTAAACAACTTCTAAAATATAAAAAAATCAAGCTAAACTCTGAAAAACTGCACATACCGATCTTTCAGAACTGGCCAAAACCTTCCCAGTATCAGACAGAAAGGTCACCTTCACCATAAACATTCCTACAAAAGTACAACAAACCATTATAGCTATATTTTTTATCAATAACTGTCGTCTATAACCAACATTTCAATTGAAATAAATAAACAAACAGACTATAAAATATACTATTATTTTAATAGGTTGTACCAAATCTGGCAGAGATCGAGAACTGTTTTAAACTATAAAAGTCAGTGGCCTGAGGTTCAGTGACCTCACCTTGAGACCAATGTCTACACCAAACCCCATCTATTAATGCTGAATAGAGAACATCTTTCAAACTCTAAGAGGAAAATGACGCCTAAACCCAAGATCATGACTCTTCAACAAAATCTCTCATCTAATTTTTGAGATATTTTGCAAATATACACCTTTGATGACACTAATATCAGATATCACTATAATTATGCCCTTTATACCAACCTAGCCTCTCATTAACAGAGGAATGTGGCATTTCAAGGTCCAGAAACACTCGGTACCGCTGTCCTCTCATTAGTATCTGTTAAAATAATCAGCAGCACATGTATTATTCTACTAACAATGGTGTTGATAATGATTAGTTTCTCCTTACAACAGGAGTAAAATGTCAGGCACACAGGTAACGAGAATCACACATTACAATCAAATGCACAAAATCTTTATCATAACTGAAATCCCCGGCAATGAATCTAGTATCTGAGAGAGGAGGGCCAATGCACTAGGAAGGCAGTCCATGGCTTGACAGACCTTTGTAATTACCGAAGATGCAAGTCTCCAGGGGGGCATGTTCTGGGTTCCCCCAAAAAATTGTGACAATAAAATTGTTAAGTAGTTATTGGCTACTTATATTGTGTTTTTTTTTGCACATTTTCTGAGCTGTTATTGATTCTGAAGCAAAACTATAAAGCAAAAAAAAAAAAGATTGTATATTGAAACATGCTTGGAACAAATTAACTTCTTTACAGCCCAAAGGCAGCAAGTCTATGAGAACAATGCATACTGGGTTCCCAAACCAGAATCTTCATACCTAATTTACACTGAATGTAGTAATAATAAAAAGAAAAAAGACATTTGCAAAAGCCTTTTTGACAATGCCAAAGCCAGACAAATAAAACATGCTTGCTCACATAAATCTTGTTTGATGATATCTTCAGTTTCAAATGATCTAGAAACTATTCAATCCTCTCAATCATCCAGACTGTCGATTACCCAGACTGTCGGTAATTGGTAGTCCTATCCAGTACAGGGGCGTGTTTCTCGAAAGTCCCGAAAAGCCATTCACAAAAACATGAACCACTCATTCTACAAAGCTGTCATTTTAGGTTGTCTTTAAGATAAGAAATGTTTAACTAATAGCAAAGTTTCATGCTTAGAAACCTCTTTGTTTACACGATACAGTGTGAATTATCATGCCCAAAACTGCCCCAAAAAGTTTCGGGGCTTTTGAGAAATGTTCGCCAGATCATCAAAATCCTTCTGTAATGCCCTTTTCCTCATGAACAGTCAAATGACAAGAAACGGTCAGTTAATGATCAGAAAGGAGTTCTTCACACTAGTACAAATCAATTTTATGCACAGAACACATCTTAAGTTCACAATTATTTGTTTGCTTCCCACTCTACATCTATCTGGGAGAAAAGAGATGTCCATTTGTAGCCCACCAAAAACAAAGTCACGGGCAATCTGTCCGGTGAGAATTTATTTTGGAAAATCAAGTCATACACAGAGGTTACAAAGAACCAAATTTGCAACGTATTCAGCCTTTCCTTGATCCACTTAACCTATTTTAATGAACTTCTTTTACATTTGTTGTATTTCACAGCAGGCAGTGGTATAATATCGCATGATCCCTTCAAAAGCGATATAGATTAAGTTTCACGCCCTTGAACGAACTTTGCAAAGTCACGCGCTCAACCCGAGAAAATACAACAATGAAAATAACAAAGCCAGAAGGTTTTATGAAATAATACTTACTCGTTCACCGGTGCTCAAAGAAAAATTAGCTTCAGGAAAAGAGCAAAGTTCTTTCCCGCGAGAATTCTCGCACTCTGAACTGCAAACAAGTTAACAAATAGATTCGTGAAACAGAAATTTCAACGATACGACCTGCACACGATCGCAGTTCAAAGTACAGCCCCACGACTTACAAGTGAAAAGAAAGAGAAAAAAACTTACTTGAACAGAAGAAACACCGGTCTTACGTGGCTGACAGTCGGCATATAGGCGTAGTAAAAACTCACGTACATTAACACAGCGATCCATATGATAACAAACACGGTACAACACCAGAAGAAAAATCGAACTACAGTCACGCCAGCGACGCGACTAACAGCCACTGCCACATTGCGAACAAATCGTACGATCTTCCAGTTCCTCATGGCGGGCTAGGATTGTGAGATAAGTGTTTTAAAACGCTCATTTTCCTTGCACTCCAAGTTCACTCCCTCCCGCCATGTTTGTTTTGGTTTGTGTCAAGTGCGCAGTGTTCGAACCCAGATCCTTGACCGTTTTTCAGGCCGAGTCCCCTGTGGCTACAACTGGACTGAAGGGCATTGGCTAAGAGATCAGAGAAATTCGCTGTTGTATCTCATCGATTTACACGCGCAAAATAAAACTGTCCAACTCAACTGACGAGTAAAATACGTGTAATCTACGAATTTAATCACGCAACCAAAATGTAAAAAAAAAAAAAGAAAGAAAGAAATACAAAATTACAGAACGGTTCCAAATGTCCAAAAAATTACAATGTCACGAAGAACAAAAGAAAAGCAAGTGTCGTTTACAAGTTGCTGAGAAATGTCATAACGAGAACGGTACATAATTTCATCAAGATGTAGGTGGTGTATCTTACTCGCGTCGTTTTGCAAGAAGTCGTCATCAGCTCGTGCATTTAGACAGTTTTTAGACAGTTATTCGCTATTTAGTATAAATCTACTAGCGTTCTATCATAAATGCTGCAATCTGATTGGCTACCCTACTCGCTATCTATTCCATGATAGATAGTGAATAGCGAAAAGATGAGCAGCAGGCGCAGTCTTATGCTTCAAAATAACAATGCAATGTAGTAAAACCCCAGGGGGGGGTACTCGAAGTACACATGACGGGGGGGTCCGACGTATTTTTTTGGGTTGAAAATTTACACGCTCGGTATTTTTTTGGGTCAAGAGATCTGTCACGTATTTTTTTAGGTCTTAAAAACATACGCGTATTTTTTTGGGTCTTATCTCCGAGCGAACTTTTCGTTTGGGGTTTTCGTTGCGATCAGTGGATCAGAAAAATATTCATTCGAGGGAGGATGAAGAGACATTAACGGACATACCAATTTCATAAGCTTATTGATGCAAAATCATGCATTAGAAAGTTCTGCTTAATTGAATAAATCAGTATTGAGGTATTTAAGTCTTGTATATTTTTGGGTTGGAAATTTTGATGCCAGGTATTTTTTTAAGTCTAAAATTTCAGGCTTGTGTATTTTTTTGGGTCTGCAATATGAAGCTCCGTCGGACCCCCCGTCAAGTATATTTCGAGTACCCCCCTGGGAGTAAAACTTTTCACTTTAGTGGAATATTAATCAAGATTTATACTAAAACAATTAGATTATAGCGCGAGTCCGCTAAAAGTAACGAATGGCAAGATTTGTAATGGTAATTGAACTGAGGGGAGTGCAATTCATAACGGTAATAGGACTGAGTGGAGTCCAATTCGGTCTATTATCATACCAGTGATTAAACAAATCGGACTCCCACTACGCGGTCGTCCGATTTTGTTAATCACGAGTATGATTACAGACCGAACTAGACGGCACGAAGTCCTGTTACCAATTAATCATATCTATAACAAAATTCTAGAAAGAAAAAGGAGAAAACGTACAGGAGAAAACATAGACAACAGTATTATTTGCGAGACACTTAAAAAAGAACTTATTCAAGTGTAACTGATCCGGATCCATTAGAGCGCGCGCTGACGCGTACTGTCCAATTACTTGGGCACAACGCGTACACTGTCCAATTAATAAAACGAGGGAATTTACAATTACACTGTCCTATTAATTTTAATTAATTGGACACCCACGTGATCAACCTCCAATTACGTATCAAATAGGTGCGCGAAGAACCAATCACAATCGAGCAGTTTGTTATTGATACGATTAACATGATTATGATCTGTATGTCGCTAGACAGTACTAAACCTTAACGCACTCGGCAAATAAATTAACTTGTTCTCCAATCTTGCGTGACGGAGAGCCAAATAGATATACAAGTAAAACAGGAGAAAGAATTGCAAAATCAAGTGATCAAAATGGGAGAGACCTCCTCTTTTATTAAATATTAAATTATAATTACGTTGTAAAGGTATTGCTTTTGTCTCAGTGTGTTGTATTTGTGTAGAATTTTATGTAAATAAGCGAAAGTAACGAAAAGTACAACGTGACAGGAATGTAGGTGTTGTAGCAGTATACAGTATTGTAAGTTTAGTGTAGTTTGTAGGGTACGCAAGCAAAGTGCTGTGGGTAACCTTTGAAGAAAAATGATTTTAAAATGCAATCAAAATACCCCCCCCCCCCCCCAAAAAAAAAAAAAAAAACGCACGCACTCGGCAGCGGCTGCATGTTTCCGCGTTTGGCATCGGTTTCATGTTTCATGTTTTCTGGTCCTTGGAAGCGCCACATCGGTAAAGAAAAGTGTCCCGCCATTTACACCAGTTACGCGTTTTCCCGCGCTTGAGTTGTTTCGAGTTCTTATAGGCTCATTGCATCAGAGGCATCAGAGGCTCCAATTGTGATTGGTCAGTTCTCGGATTGCGTATTTGGACTGGATTTAACAACAGTGAGTGAGAAACACTGTTATAATCTCGCGTGCAGTTGTGCTGTGGACCGTGGCTTGTATTTTCTGTACATCGTAACAACCGCAGCTCCTCCTATTCCATAGTTATGCTGCAAGGCAACTGAAGCCCCATCAACCTGCCTCTTGCCTGCCTCGCCTCTCAGCTACAACAAAGCAGAAGGATATGGATAAGAAAGTAATTGTTGCAGTTGAAATACGACTGCCACAAACCAAATCAACAAGTCTTCAGACAAGAAAATCCGAGGTTTCAACGCGATTCGAAACCATTCCTCTTGCAACGCTGTTGCAAATCCTCAATGAACTGAGCTTTCAAGCTCAGCAGGCATTGGCAGCTGCAATCACCAAAGTGAATTTGGGAATTTTGGAAAACTAACGATACACTCTAGTAAAATCGTGTTTACTGATACAGCACGTGACCGCTTCTAGTGCACATGCGTCCCCAGAAATTCCATTCTTTTTATCCAGCAGCGAGAGGAAAGTGCTTGCTTGGTTAATTTTTTTAATGTGGGATAGCTTATCTCGATTTGAAGCAGTCGCCAAACAAATTCAACATTGTTGTTCATACCTAAGAGCAAAAGAAATGTTGAATGCTGGATGACAAGTTTGATGGCAATCAAACTTTCTTCAACACCACGCAACGTCGTTCAACAAGGTGGCCAAATGCGGTCAACATGTTGAATTCAACACCAATTTTGAAAGGTGCTGAATGGAAATGCTGGACAAATCGTTATAGAACCAGAGGTTTATGAGGGTAAAACCTCAGGGTGCAACAGGACACCCACCTGCCAATTGAGCTCCGCACACTGAGCCAGTCCTGTGGCACCGATTGGATGGCCTAAGAGGAAGTACAGAACAAAAATCAGTTTTTGGGTTTGGTCCTAGGGCGCTAATCAAATTCAGTCCTGCTGTTATGTGGGACAAATCCACCTTATAAATCGGATGTGGAAAATAGAGCGCAAACAGCGAGCGGATGTCCGAGTGAATAACGGCATTTGTTGGACGGCAACGGGAGGCGGGAGAAAAGGCAGAAAAAATGCGTCAAGCGCTTAACAGTTTGCTGTGGAAGGGGCGGGATCCGGGGAGAAAGGCATATGAATATTTCTCAAACAACAACAACAACAACAACAACAACAACAAAAAAAAGACTACAAGCGGTCCCTTCTTCCGCTCAAGGCTCGTCAAGCGAGAGGGACATGCGAGTGTGTGCGAACGTCAGCTGACGCGTGTAAACGTGAGGCACGTGTGTGGGGCTTAAAAGGGGAGACTCGCCTTCCAGCTCACCGCGCACGCGTCACCTTTCACGGGGCAGCCTACATTCTTGCGCGTTCGTACGATCTTCTCGTTCGACTTATTCTGAACAAGAAGAAAGACCGGGGCTGCTTTTACCCGCCTTAGCAGTTACACAAAATGACGATAAAGTTTACAATATGTTAGAAATGAAGCTCACACCTTTTGACTCTAAACCTCCCGATGGATTTACGACCCATCGGCCTCCAATCTGGCAAACTGACCCACCTAAGAAAAAAACGTACGCATGTGATTGTGAGTTTATCGTTGGTTCTCGCCTAAGAAGTCGTAGGTTGCAGCTGGATCCAGATATGTAGGTCACATCATTATACGAATTCGCCTTAGTGTTCTCCATAGATTTTATCGATTACTAATTGGGAGAACATACGGCACGAACAAACATCACGACAATTCATCTTTGGTGAACATTTGCTAAATTCCCGTGACCTGTATGTGTTGCAATGCACTGATATGATGAGAAGAAATATGATGCTGATCTCTAATAGGGCTTAAAGGTTTAAAATACACATGTCATGTGTATTGTTTATGTCTTAAGGTCAAAATTCGGCCGAGATGCGAAGCGAAGCTTTATTTGGCATTAAAATGCAAAAGCTCTTTTAAAACTTAAAACAAATCTCATTAGATGTTCATCTTTTGTATGACTCTATAAGTAATTCCAGAATTATTAAGTCTCAGTTGTGTAGACGCACGCTCACTTACCATTCTTATTGGAGATCCACTCGGCTGAATCAATAAGCTCCCCACCCCTCCCCCGTGGGCACAGTCCCATGGCCTCATACATGAAGAGCTGAAATGACAATAAGGCTCAAAATTGGTACGTGGAGTTTTTGAAGTTGCGCCACTTACGAACTGTATTTAATAAGGAATGGAAGGAAACCTTATAAAACTAACACAAGTAAAGTATTCTTTTGGCATAACAAACGAAGGATCACGCGGGGTAACTTAAATCATGGTTTTGCTTTTTTTGTTTCTAGCATTTCTCAACCGAGTTGATGGGTTAATTGGCCACTATAAAGAAATTCAGAAGCTGACATTTCGAGCGTTGGTTTCCCGGTGTAGCAAACTCTTCCGTGGGGTTTCCCGCACGTTTGAAGCATTTTTCGCTGTTTGGCCGCGCGAAAATTGGGGCGAGGGCGCCCTGAATTTCTTTACGGTGGCCAATTTACCTTATCAACTCAGTTGATTAATCCAAATTTTTGTGTTTCACTTCGCAATCGACGCAGCATCTCAGTTTCTTAAGAAATTATCCCCCCTTTGTTGATGTTTTTACGCGACTTCTAAACGATTACATGCAAGCTACAGTAATTCTACGAGTAAAAATAATACAAAAAGAAACCAAGAGTGTTTAACCGACCTCGTTGCAAGAAAAACAGTCGTGCACTTCAAGTACATCTACATCACGAGGAGTCAGACCTGAAAATCTGTAGCAGTCTTCTGCAGCTTTGTGGGCCATGCCAACACCTGCTAAGTCCATAAAGCTCTGCTCAAATGAGGATGGAAGGTCTGTGACCATCTGCTGAGCGACAATCTCCACAGCTTTACTCTAAATACAATAACAACGTTCTGATCAATGAGGATGGAAGGTCTGTGAACATCTGCTGAGCGACAATCTCCACAGCTTTACTCTAAATACAATAACAACGTTCTGATCAATGAGGATGGAAGGTCTGTGACCATCTGCTGAGCGTACTCTAACACAAAGTACCTCTTTGATCGATTCCAGGTGGTCAGCGAAAACGCGGCCGGAATGAAGATCCGTACATGATCGATAAAGGAGGAAAACGGTTTAAAAACGCATCTTTAGAAGTCTCCATTTTCAAATAAAAATCGTGTTTCCAAACAGACATCTCCATAAAACAAGTCCTTGAGTGAACTGAATGGTGCACAACAGGTTTCATTTACGTACACTTGAAACTAACCTGCATTCCTCTGGATTCCATGAAATCTCTAGAGCACACAACAGCAGCTGCTGACCCATCTGCCGTGGGCGCCGACATGGCTAAGCTGATTGGTTTGCATATCATCCTCCCTCCGCTGATATTTTTCAAAGGAATTTCCTTTCTCAGGCAGGCGTTTGGGTTGTGTGTACTGTGCTTATGATTCTTGTAAGCAATCTTCGCACACTGCTCTAGCGTGGTTCCATATTTCGCACTGTGTTCTTGTGCAGCATAAGCAAAAAGCTGTAACATGTGACAGAAAGCTTAGTTTCAGTCCTGTGGTAGTATGATATGATAGTTTTGTGAGAGTTTATTGACGATTTTTCGTATTTAGGGGGAACGATTTAACTAGCGGAACATCAAAAGCAAAGGAAACATAACTTTCTGAACTTTTTGCTTGTCGAAATAGAGATATGCCGCGATGAAGCTCAAAATTTCTATAACTCCAGCGTTTGATCCTGGAAAAGAAAAACAGCCAGTGATGGTCACGGCATGATTGCAGCTAAAAAATCGTCAATAAATTGGGACGACGGATACCAACTCGGAAAGTGTATATCGTTTGACACTTGGTCTTGTCTGTTTACAGACCTTACTGTTTTCTCATAAGATCATCGAGCACGCGGGAGGACCGAAATGACTGGAAACAGACCAGTCTGATACCCGCCATCCGATTCTGTACCACACAGTGTGATTCGTCCAATGAAGGCATGAGAATTAATTAGTGCGTTATTTAACAAACAGATTCCATTCGGCCGTGTGTGTGCTCTGATAACGCACAGATGACGTCAAAACGTGGTAAGAAGAAAGAAGTACGCTACCAGCCGTAGGCTTGTAGCGTGACTGACGTTCTTACCACATTTTGACATCGTCTGTGCGTTACCAGAGCACACACGCACTGCCAAATGGAATCTGTTTGTTTTATACATCATTTTGATATCAGTTATCCCGCACAAAATTAGAAATATTTTCTAAAATATTCGTAGTGATGATTTGAGCGTGCAGAACTTTGCGGCTCATTACGTCAGGTGTGCGTCTGTACTCTAAACACAAACTCCCCTCGACCAACCAAAAGGCGCGTTTAACTTTGATTTCCCTTCGATGCACATGAAAAAAGGGACACATTCGAACTTCGCACACTCCCCTCGACCCATCAAAACGCGCGTTTCACTTTGATTTCCCTTCGATGCACATGAAAAAGGGGACATATTCGAACTTCGCACACTCCCCTCGACCAATCAAAACGCGCGTTTTTCTTTGATTTCCCTTCGATGCACATGAAAAAAGGAACACATTCGAACTTCGCACACTCCCTCGACCAATCAAAACGCGCGTTTTACTTTGATTTCCCTTCGATGCAGATGAAAAAAGGGACATATACGAACTTCGCACATACCTTGATGGCAGGAGAGAGTGCCCTACCAGCTACATTAACCCGGAGCGCTACAAACCTCTACCACGAAGGGAACAAAACCTTAAAGAGTTGTTTCTTTTTCGCAGGCGTAACTCTCACCTTGATTACATCAGATGTCACGGTGTTCAAATGCGGGTTAACAAGACCTGGCGGGGCACCAATAGCGACCATGTGATCCATATGACGTTTAACGGGTGACACGCGGTCATTATATCTTTCAGATAATCCTCTCTCCATTTTCTCAAACCCTGAAAATAGTTAAAGACAAACTGGGGCAATTTGAAGAAATTCATATTGAACTGACACAGAAAACATTTGGCTGATTCTGGGTCGTTGGGAGAAATTTGTTTTACAGGAATATGTTAAGGTGGGATTTCAGTTGAATGTTGCGTTTTCCTAAAGTTTTAGCCGTTTTTCTTATTATCTCCTCGACGATTATGTAATCGAAAATTTTGTCATCAGTTTTGTAGTGCAAGGTCCCATAAATCAGTGAGAATTTTCTCACATTTTTAAAACGTACATAGAAAAGAAAAAACAGGAGATTTATATCCGTGGGACTAGTCTCTGTGTGGCCGTGTTTGCGACTCCCTGTGCCAACAAGTCGCTGCGACTAGTCATTTCACGTGTACCGACCCTAAAGACGAACAAAATACCTAACCATATAAAAATCTTCGTTTGGACTTTGGACAATTGTCTGGACTTTGTAAACTAGCTTGATTGATTAGTTTCAAATTTTTACTTGATTGTATTTAGTAAATAATTTCTTTACAAGCATGTATCTATTTAATTGTTTTGTGAGAATGTAGATACATATGTACCTATTCATAATTTTGTTTATTTATTTATTTTCTTTCTCTCGGAGATACTAGCGCTTATGCGCTACTCTTCAATCCGAGTAGGAATTCCAATAAAGTTACTAACTAACTAAACTAACTAACTAAGTAGGCAGGGTGAACGAAATTCACATGTTCCTTACCTAAGGCTAAAACACACTTATACTGTCCACTGAGAAGCAAAAGTCTAGCAAGCATAAGGGCAGATGATGCAGATGAGCAGTTGTTGTTTGTGTTAAACACAGGGACACCAGTCAGACCCAGCTCTGAAATGAGTTGAAGCAAAAAGTGACCTGTGAGTAACTTGTTTGACTTTACACAATCTGATAACATACATTTGTTACGGACGTGTAACAAAAGGCGTGAAGTGAAACCCAGAAATTTTATCACTAACGATATTCATTATATTAAAACAACAACTGGTGAAACTTACAATGGGAGCGATTACTAATCACAAACTCTTACAAATAAACTCTTGATCTAAAACTTATCTCATCCGCTGGCACAGCTCTTTCCTTGTCTTGACAAAACTCTTGATGAAACACTTCAACACTGGTCACGGGCCAACACCACTGAAATTCTGCCTTCAGTCACCACGATAATCACAACTCACAATCACTCAGGAAGTAACTTCTCTTATCACTTGTCACAAAATATCACTTTCCAAATCACAGAGGACTGAAGGCCCTGGTCACATGTACAGATACTGGCTTGAGAGCTACTTATATAGTTATCGGAGAAATTCCAGAAGTTCCTAAGCTTAACTATTTCTGAATATAACAATTACTCTATTTTTAACAATGCTGAGTCATGCAATTCTAGATTATTTTAAAAAGTAATGCTTCGGGTGACTAAGAATATTCTCGAACTTTCTCCATGCACGTGACTGTTCTAATAACATGAGAACATTCAAGAAATTTCTAGAAGTTCCTGGTAATTACCGATATTCCTAACACATTACTGTAAGTAAAATGCTGTTCTCGAACAATGACAACTTCAAACCTCTTGCTTCCTCACACAGAAAACAGTTTTCTTTGGATACCAATGTAAAGCAATTTACAACTTGACAATATGTGCCAATACAAGATCCCACAAAAAAGTCAATCGTTGTACCAATTCCAGCTGAGTTTTGAATAGTTATAAATGATTAATCCTGTCAGAACTAAAAGATCCTTGAAGCACTGTTGTGAATAGGGGTATGCATAACTTCATCATGTACAAAATGGCCAATAAGTATTGTTTTTTCTGAAGTTAGACAAAAAACAAGTCACATGCTATTTGTATCAGAATGCTTGGCTTTATATAGGCATTTTCGCAAGCCCCCCCCCCCTACAAAATGCCGAGAAACATCAGTTCTACAGCAGTCAAATGGCCACAAAACCCCCTGTACCTGGTCTGAGACCACAAGCACACTGTACAGTTCTCACCTCCAATGAAATAGTCATTGCAACATTACATAACAAAGTTCTGAACAGAAACTTACCATAAACTGCTCTTTGACCTAGAAAAAAATTGAAAAAGTAATTATTATATAGCACTAACATGATAATAATACTTCTACTAATAATAATAATCAATAAATAATAATAATAATAAAAATGATAATTAATAATAATAATAATAATAATAATAACTTTATTTAAGTGTCGGAGTGTTTAGCACGACAATGCTAATTAGGGACACTTTAAATATCTGAAAGTAACATTACAAATGAAACATAAACTCTTTTTAACAACTCCAACTGGTGGGAGGCTTACCAGTTGGCCATTTACAAGCATGGCCGAGGATTTGAAAACAGGACTACCGTGAAACAAATCCAAGTGGTCAGAGCGGGATTTGAACCTGGAACCACCGGATTACAAGTCCAGTGCCCCAACCACTCGGCCACGCCACCTCCCGAACACTGTATTAGAGTATGTGGAAGCACTGTTTTCTCAAATTTGCCTCATTTTTCACATATGGGTACCTTTGGACCCAGAAAAACAAGCAGGAATGGTCACCATTTAATAAAACCTCACTATACTGAATTGGAAAACAGGTATTCGCTCATCCTTACTCTACAACTGTTGGAAATGATTTGCGCTAAATGTACTTGTACCTGAAGTTGGCTCCCCATAGCAGTAGCTTGCTACAACAGCTTCCACATCCTCATAACAAATCCCTGCATCTTTTAGGGCAGCTGTTCCTGCCTCTCGAGCCATATCTGTGAGAAGATTAACTGTTAGATCAATCAAGGGTTCGAGGGAACAAAAATAATGTGAAAAAAACACATTTCTTTGTTCAAGTTTCCCCAGATTTCAACTGCACAAAAAACCCAGAAACCTCTATTTTGAAAGTAAAAGCTAGAGTCAGAAACGAAACAATTGCTCAACATACCTGGGTAATCCCATTTCTTGGTAAGAGGCTTCTCAAACCTAGAAATTATAAAGTAAAGTTAAGTCTCAGATTGTCTTTCTATTTCAATTAACCTTCAGCCTACATTGAAAAGAAAAGTACACAGTCTGAAAAGGCCAGAAGAATTCATAAGAAATTAATATAATTCTAACGTAAGTTCTAAACTTCTGCGCTTTAGCTTCCTTCACAGGTCTAGGCCCCTGACACACCCAGTCTTTGATTTGTTGACTTAGCATAAGCTGTTCTCATTTACTAAGGAAAAACAATGATCCTGAAAAACAATGATCTTCTACATGCACACAAGTTTCTCTAATAAACATAACCTTGAACTTCATAAGATCTGTTTTCAGTTTCTGTTCACTTTCAATCTTTTTAGGTTCTGTTTAGCATGTCGTTAAGTTCTCAGGTCATCAGTCATAATAATGAATTTCTATATTTGAAACAATTTTTGTAAGCTGCTTTCTAACAACAACTCAGCAGTTCACTTGCAATATGCAACAGCTAGTTTAGAATTTTACAGTGTTGGCTGACCCCCGGGGACTAACAAAACATTCAAAATTGGCCTGAGATAGAGGGTCGGGCACCCCCAGAAGTTTCATTAGTGGAAGATGTATTTATTTCTCAAAATGTTCGGTTCAAAATTTGAACTGGAAACCATACTTACACCAATTGAGCAAGAAGGTTTCGAGAGGTATTGGAGTGCTATCTAAAATTAGACATTATGTAAATAGAAACATATTACATCAATTATATTATTTAATTATCTACCCCTTCTTCACCTATGGTTTATCAATTTGGGGCAATACTTATAGTACTACTCTTAAACCCTTAATAACTCTTCAAAAGAGAGCTATACGTACTATAACTTTTTCAAAACCGGATGAACACTCTGAGCCTTTTTTTAAGGAATTAGAGATCCTTATATTAATTGATCTTGTTACCCTTCACGATGCACTCCTCATGTATCACTATTACTATAATCTTCTTCCATCTTCCTTTGAAAATTTCTTTCAAACAGTAGCATCTGTACACTCATACAATACTAGGCATGCTTCTAAATCGACCTATTACATCAATACCATCAAAACAAACTATGGTAAATTCAACATTCGCTTTGCAGCTGTAAAAGTTTGGAATCACCTTGATGAACGCATTAAATACCTCTCCCTTAAAACGTTTAAAAACAAAGTCAAGCTAAACATCTTACAGTCTTACTGTTCATGAGTTTTCAACTGGTATTTGTTTATTTATTTTATTTATTTATTAATTTATTTATTTATTTCTTCTTTTCGTCTCTTTTTATTGACTAATTTTCTATTTGGTAATAAAAAGCTTGTTGTTGTCAAAATCCCATACAAAGTCTTGTATTTTTACGTCACAAATATTTTGCTTGGGTTCCCTGTGACTTTACACCCAAAAGTTAACGTTCAAATTGTATTTACTGGACTCTATTGGCACCACTTCAGAGACCTTGTTAACACCCAATGCAATTTTGCTTTAGTGATCATTTCATGAATTCTCATCACTTTTTGTTGTGATTTTGTATTCTTATTGACATTCGAGGAGGAATGTGATGTTGATTGCCTCTGGGGTTAACAAAGATAAAGCTATATGTTTGAGATCTTTCTTTCTGGGTTGACTGTGTCCACAGTTAGCACAGAAATCCAAACTGGAAGTATTAGCATTGATCTTTAAATTGAAGATGGAATAACAAGTTCACGTTCGCCAATCAAAATAATGTACAGCAAGCTAATATTATGAGAAACAGAAAACTGACTAGAAATTTTGATGATCAAAACTCACTTTGTCATTCCAACACCGACTACAAACACTTGTTCAGAAGCCTTCCTCGTCGCTGTCATGCTGAGACACAAGTCCAACTAGCTAGAGAACAGAATAAAGACCTCGGCGGATTCTGCGAGAATACAACATCTTGTATGCCACCACCAATAGTCCTTTACGTCATGTAACACAACTAACTCGTCCCCAAACCCCGACTTTCAGTGAAGCTACATAATATATATTAAAAGAATATTTTAGTTTTGTGAAGCTATATATATATATTTATGAATATTTTAGTTTTGTGAGAGGTTTTCAGATTCTATCACAAAAACTTATAACAAAAGAAGAATTGAAAACCTTCTGAAATAGTAAGCATAAGAACTGGCGGAGGGGAGGGGAGGGGAGGGGAGGGGAGAGGGGAAGGGGTGCACCAAAATTTGAGTAGGGGTGTGCCCTCCAGGCTATCATACCCTGTACCCTGTTTATATTATGACTAAAAAATTGTACTGGAGGCAGAGGAGCCGAATAGTTTGAGGCGTTGATTTATAATCCGGAGGTCCTTGGTTCCAGTCTACCTTGCGTCTCTCTGCAGACTCTCCTGGCTCATTTGCACAATCCGAGAACCTAGCCTGGCAAAGGCTAGTGAGTTTAACCAGACAAGCCACCAAGAAGGAACAAAGGGGGGTATCAGTGAGCCTGAGAGGCCGCAAAGTTTGAGAAGCAGCTACAAGCGATTGCAAACTTGTTGAGACGCTCTCCCTAAAAATGGGGTTTCCGTCTAAAAACGTGCTCTTAAAAACAAATGGAAAACTTAAATACATTTCCGACCATTCTCCCCCTTTCAATGTTGTTGCTTGTTACTTTGAATGTCATTGCTAAACCCTTTACAACATTGATAAGGGAAAAGGGGGGTAGATGTGTGTCAAAAATGACCGTCAATATAGCGAGTGTCTCAAGTCTTTTTGCAATTCCTTGTAGCTACTTTCAGACGGCTACAAGACGTGACTAATCCCGGGGAGAGTAATTGCGCAAGAAACAAGGTTATTATGATCATAAAATGCAGTCCGACCTTCATCTATTCTCATAAGAATAAAAGGCAATAATTTCACAAGACAAAATATCTAACGAGAAAGTTCTGTACTACCGTGGTCAACAATAGAACTATTCATACCTTCGGAAATACATTCATTTTTGTTGTTTTTTCTTTGGAGTACAATTTTCCCGAGGGGGTACTCCCGTCAATTTAGGATAGATGTGCGCCGCGAAGGTTCTTAAACCTGACCTTATTAAGGATAGAAAATCGAAAAATGTTCGATCGAAAATTGATACCCTGGTCAAGGCCCAAACCTGAAAAAATGACACCCTTTCCAAGTGAAAAACGACCTCTAAAAATTTTGTCATCGTGTCGTTTTCGTTTAGATTCTGTAAGCAACAAGCATAGAATACTAGACTAAGCCTAGTTTGACAATACACCATCATAACCATGGTTTCTGTTCCTCGTTTTTAGTAAGTACAACAAAAGGTACAAAAAATAATGCGCGCAAGAAACCAATAAACCACTTCTGATCATCATAACTTAAATTCTTCTTTTAACAATTTCGTGGGGCTACGTTAAGCTACCGTACGTGGTTCAAGTCACCACCATCTCCAAACGACTCGACTTCACATAGGTCAACCCAATTAATTAGTACGTTTCTCTCCCTGCGAAGAAGCTCTTCTATAATCAAGGTTTACTTGATGTTTGAGAACACGTTGCGCCATTTAAAAATAATAAAGCCATTCATTGTCATGGTTTGAGGTCAGTGATAAATCAGTTTATTGATCAAGTAAAGATAACATACAACGGTGCTATAAGGTAAACAAAAATGCAATCGCGTTTACATACGATATTGTCACTAATTTAGTGGCATAACAAATGAGTCCACTCCTTGCTGTGCTGAAACTATTTCAGAGTTTTCATATCTTTGAAAATAATAAGCAAGGTTAAATGTTATAGTTTATGTCTTTTTATTAGTTTTGTTCTATCCTATATATATTATTTCTAGCCATTTATTTCAGCTCCCTTAGTTAGTTGCGTAGTTGATGTATTTTTAGTGTTATGTATTTTTAATCGTAATTTGTCATAGTGTCCACATTTCTTTCTTGTTCTTGTAACTGCCAACTCGTCTTATCTTATCTTATAATACGTTCAAGTCGGTAGTTCATCATAATCCGATTTAATCTTCCCGAGCCTTAAGGTTGGTACTTTCGAAAATACAAGTCCTAAGGGCAAGACCCTGCGACTTGTACCGCGAATAGAAACCGATTTGAATAGAGGGGACAAGTCCCGGGGACCAAAAATGTTCCCCCACGTGTTCTGTTCATGGGATAAGGTCCTGCGACCCTGAATTGAAAAAAAAAAAAAACAATCAAAGAAAAGAAAACTCAACCTGCAACGACTGCCTTGGTGTGTAATCTGAAGGGACTTGTTCCCGGGACACAGTCTTGCAAGAGGAACGTACCGTAAACCAGACTCTTAGTCTCATAATTTCACAGTTTTATAATGACCCCCATGTTTACTTTTTTCAATCACTACAAAGGTTGCAGTTAACCTAAAAATCTGTACAACGAACTTTTTCGTTACACATCTTGCTGTATACGATAATGCCCCTTACTAAATGCCAAACCAGCGGATAGCGTTTTTCGTGCGTTCTGATTGGCTAGTCAAACTCGGGATAGTAACTGCTATTCACCTCCCGGCATTGTTCCGAATTTCGCGTACGAGGTTTTCCATATTTCTCAGAAAAAATAAACTATTTGGTGCTGGCTATCCACTGGTCTGGCCTCAGTTTCGCGGCTTGACAGATATCCACCTCTGTTCACCTCCACTTGGGTGAATAATTGTTACTGATTATAGTGCAAAACAATGATCGCTAGCTTGCAACAAAAATTCTAGGGAGCACTCCCACCCCCTCTCCTCCCCCTTTCCCTTAAAGTCGGCAAATGCAAAAGAACTTGTCCCCGGAGCCGTAGTCCCTCCAACAAATCCCAGGGATAGGTCCCTTCTGTAAACTACCCATCTTCGTTAAAAAAAAATTGTCGTCAGAACTAAAAGTTTGGTTTCTATTAACAAGTCTTGTCAGCGAACAAATAAATACGTTAAGTACAATTACAGACTAGATCAATCTTTTCCTACAAAAAGTCCCATCGTTTGTACGCTCAGCAGACTTGGCCTCGGGACAGAGTGCAGTATCAATATCTAAATCCATTCTTCTTTGCGTAAACACTACAGGGATCTTGTTACAGGGACTTTTCCCGGCTCAAGAGCCCACTATCCAGAGCCATGTCTTCGTGCAGCGGCGTTTTCACAAGTTGATTTATTTTTAGATAAGTCTTTCCGGCTTTCATTACTTCGGATTCTCGTCAGTTATCATAGTTCTTCGATTATCTTCGAAAGACTTCGGGTCATCTTACGAAATATTTGAAACATCTCCGGTCATCTTCGGAAATTTTCGGAATCATTTGGGTCATCTTCGATAACCCTCAAAAGCCCTCGAATCGTCTTCGAAAATCCTCGGAAAACGTCGTGTCATCTTTGGAAACCTTGGAAGACTTGATGTCACCGAAAAATAAGTCAGCTTAAGAAAACGCCTCTTCACAGACGAAGTGTGGATGTTGAACGCTCCGGATAATGGGCTCCAGCACAGGTACAAATTACCTCGTGTGTGCCGACCTTTATGGTGGATTATTGTTATTATTATTGTTGTTGTTGTTGTTGTTGTTACTATTTTGAACCTGTTTAACAGAATAAACAGTGCGACCCTTAAGCGGCTGGATTGGTCTGTTGTTATCACACATGCGGTCTGGATGTTTTCCGTGGTCAGCTTTCAGTTGTCTGAACTTCTCCATCTGGATAACAAAATAAAAAAAAAACGTTAGTCTCCTGATTTTCCTTTCTGTTAGTCTCTATTTGCACAAAAGTTTTCTTCTTTTGAACCATTACTTCTTTCAAGCTCCCCCCCCCCCCTCTACCTAAAACGTAAATAAACCAGTACAAACCTGACTGTTGGAGGCTGCAAGCATCGGTTTAGGGATTATCCATGTCACTGTTTCGAAGCATTCAGGGGTGGTCAGGGAACCTCTGTAAGTGTAGTAGCAATTTAAGGTCACACTCTTATCTTTGACAATTTTCCTCTTGTTGTTGTTGTTGTTGTTGTTATTGTTGTTGTTGTTATTGTTGTTATTGTTGTTGTTGTTATCGTTGTTGTTGTTGTTGTTATTGTTGTTGTTGTTGTTATTGTTCTTGATGATTGTGTCTTTGCAGTTTTCGGGCAGCAGATCCATCAGCCGAATACCATGCGACTCTTCGACAGTGAAAGTCTCTTCTGTAAAGAAAACAACGTGAGAGCGCTCATTAAGCACTCATGTAAAGCCAGGATAGTTACAACCTTTAAGCCAGTGAGCACGGGCTTAAAAGTAATTGGGAGAAGAGAAAGCAGGATGCCCAAGTGGGGTGGGTATTTGGAGCCCTGGTACCCCGAAAGTTTTGCTGTGAAGCAGAGAGCCAGATGCCTTTCTTTACTTTGAGTCCGAAGAAAAATGTTAATTGTGGCGAAACGGGACCCTAGAGTGAAGCAATGGAGTCCTGGAGCTTCGGGTTTTTTTCCTAGAGCCCTGGAGCCCTGTATATTTTGACCCGGAGCTCTAGAGCCCTAACCCCGTTGCGACCCTTAGAAAGTAACTTCTTTTTAATAGATGCAAGTAAAATGTGGGACAATCTGTAAACAATTAGTGGATGAGGTTTTTGCGATATCCGGAATAATCAAGGTCGAGGTAGCTGTTATCAGCCGAAGCCGGAGGCTGAAGCTGATAACAGTTACCGAGACCTTGATTATTCCGGATATCGCAAAAACCGAATCTAATAATTGTTTTATTATACCTTGGTGAACTTCTCAGTCTCGGAACCATCATCCTTTTATGTTTTCATACTTTGTGCGTGCCGATGAGAATAGCTTTTCGGGGTAGTTTCCCCGGTTTGCTTCATTTCTAATGCTCACACGATGGCCTTTTCTGGATCTGGTCAACAAATGTTCAATCCAAGTACACTTCCGAATCATACTGCTTTGGCATTCCTTCATACTTTTATTACGCTTTACAATGAACGTACCAACTTCAATAATATTGTGCAGCAAATCCGCAAAATTTCCAAAAACCTGGTTCACTGGACTGGAGGGTGCCTAAAGTAAAATAAGTAAAAATATAGGGTTAATTTTCTATTGTAAAGGTCTGTATATTGCCACTAAACACGACTTTCTTGGAAACCAATTCATTTGTTATTGAAGGAACTTCGTGTTTAAATAAAGATTGTCTGTCTGTTTGCCTGTCTGTCTGTCTGTCTCTCTCTCTAGCTCTCTCTAAACTAATAATACGAAGCTTTCTTAGTTGTCACGTTCATGACTGTCTTTGTATTCAATGCATAAAGTATTAAATGTCTCATTCTCAGTGCCTAATCGTGCAAGATTGGTTCACTTGGACGGAGCCTCAGGAGAATTTGGTCGAACGATGGTTCGTATTTAGGTGAGACGTGGTCGTCATGGTCTATTAAAAGGAAAAAACAAAGGTTACTGGATACCCTAAACCTCTTGAAAGATCACAGGCTCACCATCCTCTGTTTGTATGGTGACCTGCGCTGCTGTATGGGACATCAAACAACTTATCTTAAGGACGTTCGCCCTCGTCGCAATTGCATGCCACTTCATGCATCGAGCGCGCGCGCTGAGTAAGAAATATAGACAGATACAGTGGTGGTACTTGGGTATGTTTGTATCTATAAACGTGCTTAACTCTCTTAAATGCTCGGTGGCCCCATTCTTTTTTTCGATAAATCACATCCTTTACTGGTTCTCTGCATTTTGCCCAAAAACAAAAAAAATCTGAACGTGAGAAGTTTTAATTTTATTGCTACTTTTACTCAAATACGATCGAATTTTTCTACGAATGCAGGTATATATGACTTTCAATTATACTTCGCTGAGGCTAATTTTAACTGAAGAAACGATATTACAAGCAAAAATGCACTAAATAGGCCTATTTGCGTTGAAATGAAAAAATAAGCATTGTCTAGAGTCCTCCTCGTAACTTATATTAATCCTTGTAGCAAGAATGCCGATTTCGCCTTCCATAACCAAAACTTCTAAAAACACAGCATTTCCAACACGCTTTTTTTCCGAAACGAGCACGGTGACCCCCCAATTTTTTTGCTTTTCTGACATGAGTTGGTCATTATCTAAGGATAGCAAAAGTTTGGAAAAAATCTGAACGTGGGAAGATTTAGGCGCGAACGTCCTAAGGCGATGTTTTGACATAAAACTCTCAAAATATCAAGACTCGTTTTCATATGTTGTCCCGTGTAGGGACAAAAGCGGTTCACAGAAGTAGAGAAAGAGAAAAAAGGTTGCAACTTGGAGACCACAAGCTTTAAATCGACAAAACAAACAAAATATTATATTGATTTTAGGAGAGCTACTTTGGCAACCAACACCGCCGTTTAAGAGTACAGTTCACCGAACTAACCGAGGATGGTAAGCCTGTGGAAAGAGAAACACTGGATCTTAGAGGGGATTCAGATAAAACGCGTACTGATTTACGGGCAACATGATCACAATTTATGGCTAAATAGCAAACTCGACAAATTTCGTTAGGTTCTTGGTCTTTGAATTGATACATTTTGCTCAAAAAACGTAATGTCCCTGCTATAAAGGAGAAGATCGCCGGTGCAAATAGTGGTCCCACCCAATTCCACACGTGAGGACAAAGTTCTGATTACGACGACGATGATGATGATGATGATGATGATGATGACGACGATGACGACGATGACGACGATGATAATAAGCCGTGGTGATATTAAAAACATTGTCAGTCGCATTATTTACTTCTTGTTTACCGAGCGCCGGCGAGAGCCGTACTGGGAAAATATTGCCCGAGGTCTTTCCGGACCGAGCGAAGCGAGGTCCGTACAAGAAAGACTGAGAAAGCATTCAACACTCAGCAGATTTATTTCACACAAAAAAATTATACCGCACAAGAAAAGTTGGAACTTTCAAAGAAACTGTCTCGTTTCATTTAGCTTCAAATTATTCGAACTATTTGAATCAAATGTACTTTCACATTTTCTATATTCGCTCCGCACCAGCCGGCCATTGACATTGTTCATAATGCTCGTGGGCATTACCGAAAAATCCGGCCCCGAGTTTTGGCCAATCACAGCGGGCGTTATATATTTAAAAGCTCTAGCCATGTTGTTATAATCTATATTGAATACAATGGTATCTTTTACTAAATAAAGGTTAGGATGTACCTTAATCCATATGCCTACAACTGCAAATTCCTCTACAGAACCAGCGGTAAACACCATATGGAGCTTGGAAGAAAAAAGCAGAGCTTAATTGTCAAAGAACCGGATTTATTAAAAAAAGTTATCACTAAAACATTAATTAACCATCATTCTAAAGAGCTTCAAAATTCACAAACAATGTATGGTATTTTCTTTGCAAATTTAGGCTCAATTATCTCTGTCTGAAAAATGCTTGTTACCCTATTTTTTTTAATTCCAACAGCCCTTTTGCTAAGATCGGCTTTTCCTGCATAGTCACAAACTGTGCCAAGATACGTATGTATTAGTAGGTACTGTTCTGAAGAAACCCGAGTATCTCGGGCCATTCCGAGACACGCAGAACGCATGCGTGGTAACAAATTTAAGCACTGTCCTTAATATACTACACATTGAAATAGATGATGAACATATTAAATCCATGCAGAATTAGCGCTCCTGAGCCATATTAAAAGCCACTTGTGAAAATGTTGCTTACCTGAGCAGAAAAAGCTTTCCCGTTGAGGGTGTGCTCAGATCCGCGGTCATTTTCGCATCCAAAGTGCACATGGAACTGTTTGAGTGTGAACGTGTCATCCCCCAGGGGACCCCCAGTAAGTGTAGCTCCACCTTGTTCCTTGTCAATCGTAAGAGTAGGAGCATGGCCATTGTTCTCGAGAGTCCCAGTTACCAGGCCTCTCGGGTTGTCGAACTTCATTGTCAGAGGAGTATAGCTTTTACTTTTCACCTTGCTTGTATCGATGTTAATTGGGGATTGGCGGTCATGACCGCAATCTTCCCATTCCTCGGGCCAGTCCTCAGGACCCAGCACTATTCAAGAAAAAACAGCAGAAAGACAGCCGTTTTATGCAGAGTTGAAAATACCTATCAGTTTCCGACCAAATTTCTGTCAACAAGTCAAAGGGGAATCATTCGATCCGCTAGGACACTTATTCGTGGTTTCTTTGCTTTTGACTTACCACTTACTGTCATTCGTTAAAAAACGTCGCACCACCTTCTAGACCAAGTCAAAGCCGCTCAGTAAACTACAACTAATCGTGACTTTATCGCATGTGTTTTCCTGCGCTTGACACGATTTACATGTTCTACGATCCTCAAGTGAAACCGCTCAGAGATAATGGTGGGCCGATACCAGTTTTTTAAATCAATCCACACGAATATGATATTTACCGATACTTGACACTTTTTTCGATATTGAGTATCGATATTATGACGTCTTCCTCAAGGTTCCTGTTATGACGTGTGCTTTCAAGTCCAGACTTAAAACCCGCAAGGTAATGAGCGAAGCTTGATTATAAAAAAAAACGCACCTGAAGAAACAGGTAAAAAATCATTTTGTGCTAGAACAGTATCGAGCGGTATCGAAATCAGCGATACTTCAGTCGAGTATCGATATTTTTAGGAAACCCAAATATCGATGATATCGAGGAATTAGCATCGATACGGCCCAATGTTGCATATCTTTATCTTACTCACCATCCTCTGTGGTTTCCCCGTAGCCAAATTCCTTGGCAGGAACTAAAACAGAAGAAACAACAAAACTGTTATTTGCCTCAGTTTCAGGAGCGTGCTTACAATACTTGCAACCTTGTTCCCAGGGTCTCTCTATCTGGCTCCAGGAGACGGGAAGAAGAGAGACTCTGGGTACGAGGTTGACAATACTTGTACACCGTCCATTCTGAGAGGCCACATGAGAGGATAACGGAAATTATCCCCAGAGCGTTATTCTTTTATTCTCTTGTTTCATTCCAACAAATTCCCTTTTCATATTTTTTGCTTTTTATTCCTAACCAAACTCAGAACAAAAAAACAAAACGTAGCAGCTTAGTAACTAGTGTTTAACAGTTCTCATTTCAAGGGTCATACATAAAGTATGATTTTAACCAAAGGTAGAGAAGTTAGAACCAACTGCTACAGCAAAATGTTTCTGAATAATGAGTCTGTGGCTGAAATCCGCAGTAAAGCGCGGACATTCAAATAAAAGCTGCAGGTAGTAATTTCCCGTGGTGCTGTTTATTAGGTTAAACAAGGTGGTTCTAAATTTTAGACTGTGGATGAAGTCCTTAAGTGTGAACATTCAAATCAAAGCTACTGAGCAATACGTTTCTGTGGTGCTGTTTCAGATTGTGCAGTACAAGGTGGTTCTAATTTTTGGGTCTGCGGACGAAATCATCGGAGCAACACTCAAATGAAAGCTATTAAGCAGTACGTTTCTGTGTCATTATTTTGTTTGCTGTGCTGAAGGTGGTTATAACTTTGTGTCTGGGGATGAAATCCTAAAGTGTGGCTATTCAGATGAAAGCTATTGAACAGTTTACTGTGATTTTAATGCTTATGTTGTTTGTGACAGGGTAATTCTGACTTTTTGTGATCTGTGAATGAAGTCTCAGTCTCACCGCAATGCATATGAAAGTTGTTGGGGAGTACCTCTGGTGGTACAGTTTTCTCAGTTGTTATAAAACGTTTGTAAAAGAAGCAAGCGGGAATTGTTTTCATTACAAAAAAACGTCCAAAATTGAAACGAAAAACTTACTGTTTTGACTCGTGACCACAGCAAAAGCAGCGAACAACAACAGCAACTCCATCGCTTAGGCCAGAACCAGGGCTGCAAGAACAATATTACAAGTGCAAGCTTAAGGTGATTGTACAGGATTCACTAGCAAAAGAATTTTGCAAGTGACAAAGGGTACAGCCAACAGCAGCCCAGAGATTCGGGGAATGAGATTAATTCCGTTCTCTTTCAGCCAACGAATCCGAATGTATCAAACTATCTCTGATCACACAAGTATTCTTGGTTTTCATCATTATGATAAAATGAGTCTGCTTTCATGAACAACATTCAGAAACAAAGGATTAAACGGTAGGTAAAAACAAACAACGACAACAATTTCTGGGTCTATAGTACTCCTCACAGGAAAGTTATCGAGAAAACAATTTTCAGGAAATTACGAGACACAGTATAGCGGCCATCAAAGTATATAAAAGAAATGAGGCAGCAACAAGGCAACAATCTACTTTGCCTTCACACTATAGGAGGACATTTTTACGGTACTATGATACCTAAAAATTTAAAAGTAACGCAAAAATATCACTTTTATGAAATCTTGAGAATTGCCGTGTTTCGAGCGGCCACATATCAGATCAAATTTCAAATGGTTTTATTTGTAAAAGAAAGCAATATATCGACATGAAACGTTAGCTTTCCCTGAAATTTATCTCACTAGTGCTTTGAACATATTAAAAGAGCAGCTTCCTCGTGCCCTTGGTTTGTTGCGTTTTAGAATTTTGGTGACGTCAAAAGAAACACCAGCAATCCCTTTAAAAGGCCTTGAAACAAGCTGATAAGATAAGGAGCAAATTTTGAAATATTTTACTCAAATTGTTCATAAAATCATATACTAGTCTTGTAGTCAGTTCCTATTGAAAGTTTATTTTTCACTCATGATCAAACTGTTACCTTTGAAACGATATTGTAAACTTAACATTTATTTATATTGTTAAGTAAGTATCGCTGAAATATTTTTTTTGATCCCGCACTTTGTAAATTTTTCTTTCCTACACTATTCCTGAACCTCAAAATTTTCACCAGATGCTACATATAACTGTACTGGGAATATCCTCTTACACACAGTCTCAATCTGAAATAATATAATATACGGCATAAATACTACTTGGGAGGCCCTGTTAGGGGGGGGGTCTGAATAATCTATAATCCTGGGTAAAATTTGGAAATAATCCGTATCCCAATTTTCTAAACAACTATATCCCTAAAATTAAATTCTGAAACAGTCTACATATAGTAACCCCCTAATTACCATTATGGGTCAAATGAATAATGAATTGAAGGCTTCATCAGCTATTAAAGTGCTCAATAGATAAACTAGAGCGATATGTAGATTTGCAGAGTTGGATTATTTGGTCGAAGACATTTATTGCTACTCAGAGTTTCATGCTTCTTGCGAAGCAATCATCAGGCAACTGCCAAAAATAACGGATACATGAGAATATATACAAAATTTGAAAATACAGAACAATACCTAGTGGTGTGATGTAGACGGATATGATTGGCTAATCTAAGCGAGCACAGTCTTTAACAGGAATTTTTTGGAATGTCTACATGTAGATATCAGTTCGCTTCTATTGTTTAGAGTTGACATTTCGGGTTTACATATAACAAAATATTTTTCCCATAAACACAAATTGCATCTCTTGCTTACATTTGAATATGAACGGGCCTGCTTCACCTTACGCCATTTGATGTTGTACATAATATTCCTATCTTTTAGGCTCCAAATATATTTACTTAATTCGGTTGCGTGTTTATATCGCTCGTTCCTAAATGAGCATACAGAAACCATGTAGATTAGCCAATCATATCCGTCTACATCACGCCACTAGGTATTGTTCTGTATTTTCAAATTTTGTATATATTCTCATGTATCCGTTATTTTTGGCAGTTGCCTGATGATTGCTTCGCAAGAAGCATGAAACTCTGAGTAGCAATAAATGTCTTCGACCAAATAATCCAACTCTGCAAATCTATATATATATATATATGTAAAACAGTTAATGGTTGCCTCAGGCCAACAAAGAATGCCACTGCGTCAGGAGGATCAAAGATTCACAGTCCAAGCCTCACTGCATGGAATTAAAACTCGTTGAAGGAAAGCGAGGACGGACAACTTCTGACGATTAAAAAGTTAAAAAATTTAATAAAAAATAAAAACGTTTCGGTCTTAGACCTTCATCAGTTACATGAAAAATTAAACTTAACAAATCTACCTAAATAAGATTACAGAACAAAACAAGACGCAAAATACAATTCAACGCTATGAGTTACGTAACCGGCGTGATTATAACAATACTAAAACGAGGATAAGTGACGCTAACATTCAAATATAAAAACAATGTAGTACAACGATTATATAACGAAAAAAGGAAAAATAAACAATACTAACAATTAAACGTAATTACAAGGTGTAGAGACAGGTACAACACTAGATAAATGAACGATACAAGGCAAAAATATAACAAAAGACCGGAAATATGCTGCTATAAAAATAAATAACAAAAGATGACAGATAAGACTAAAAACTAAAAACTGCTAATTCAAAAAAGATGACATTTGCAAAGCGGCAAAAGAAAGGGCAGTCAAAAGGAAAGCAACCTACGTTTACGCAAACATGGATCATACCAAAATCCCAAATCGAGGCCTTTGGAGCCCCAAAGGGCCGATAGACAACAAAATCCCTGGGGGGGCCTTAAACAATAATGACCGTAATAAGTTCCCCGAACAGGGCCTTTGAGTATACCCAACACCTAAGAGGCCCTTTTCTTGGATTTTGTCAGCCTCTTAGGTGTTGGGTATACTCAAAGGCCCTGTTCGGGGAACTTATTACGGTCATTATTGTTTAAGGCCCCCCCAGGGATTTTGTTGTCTATCGGCCCTTTGGGGCTCCAAAGGCCTCGATTTGGGATTTTGGTATGATCCATGTTTGCGTAAACGTAGGTTGCTTTCCTTTTGACTGCCCTTTCTTTTGCCGCTTTGCAAATGTCATCTTTTTTGAATTAGCAGTTTTTAGTTTTTAGTCTTATCTGTCATCTTTTGTTATTTATTTTTATAGCAGCATATTTCCGGTCTTTTGTTATATTTTTGCCTTGTATCGTTCATTTATCTAGTGTTGTACCTGTCTCTACACCTTGTAATTACGTTTAATTGTTAGTATTGTTTATTTTTCCTTTTTTCGTTATATAATCGTTGTACTACATTGTTTTTATATTTGAATGTTAGCGTCACTTATCCTCGTTTTAGTATTGTTATAATCACGCCGGTTACGTAACTCATAGCGTTGAATTGTATTTTGCGTCTTGTTTTGTTCTGTAATCTTATTTAGGTAGATTTGTTAAGTTTAATTTTTCATGTAACTGATGAAGGTCTAAGACCGAAACGTTTTTATTTTTTATTAAATTTTTTAACTTTTTAATCGTCAGAAGTTGTCCGTCCTCGCTTTCCTTCAACGAGTATATATATATATGTATATATATATATATATATATATATATATATATATATATATATAGTATTAGCGCTATAGAAATTGATTCTTCTTATTATTATTAATTATTATTACTTAGGTACTTTATGTCAGGTATGTCAAGGGTTGCATTTCCATGCCCCCGATGAAACGGGGGGGTGGTTACTGAGACTGTGTTGTTAAAAAAAGTGACGGGCCTGGGCAACTTCCACGCACATGTTTTAGTTTTAAAATGGCTTTAAAATTTAAGCGATTTGTGTCATTAAAACTTGATCCTCTTCGTTGTATTTAAAAGAGTTATGGGCCTGGGCGACTCCTACGTATACGCGCATGTTTTAGCCTTTCTAGAGTTTTGCTTGACTCATGAGTAAAAGGGAACGCCGCCTTTTGCACAATGTTAGGGGCTGTTCCTTGAAGATGTTGTTCAAGCAATGGTTTTTCTGCAGTTCCATGTATTTGTAGGTAGTTTTCTCCATTAAATTGGAAGGAGATAACGCTAAAGATAAGTAGGGATAGGAGGTTCAATTTTGTTTTTATGCGTTCCACACTATGTTTATTCCCTTTTCTTACAGTATATTTGTACACAAGCTCGTGTTTTATGGTTGTGTTTTCTGGAACCTTCGTTTTTCTAAGAAATTGATGAAGTCCGTTGAATCTTTCAGATATGACTTCTGAGTTTCTTTGCTGCAACTGGGCCGTCACTCCCTGATACAATAGGTCTCCCAGCTGGGGTCGGTTTGTGTATCTTTCTTAGGGTGTAGAGTATTGGAATATGGGGCGGCTCTGGTGTTTGACAAAAACATGTTTTGGTCATTTCATCTATGTGGTTTCCCAGATATAGCACGCTAATAAGCTGTTGAACTCTTTCACTTTGGATTGTTTCCTCTACCATAGGATTCACAAGAGGTCTGTAGTGTTCCGGCTCTGTTATCTAGCTGAGCTTGACCTTCTTTAATTTACTCTAAATGTTTTTAAGTACATTTGTAGTTCCTTTTGTCAGCCTTTGTAAGGTTAACGTTGGTGTCACGTTTTAGGGCTTCAAATGCTTCGCGTTCAGCGGGATTAAAATTAGTTTTTGGCTTGGAATTTTGACCATGAGACCTCAGTGGAGATAAATGTGTGTCCTTCCTTTTACTACTTTTATGACCTTTTAACACCCTTTTATGTACAACTAATTAATCCAATAATGACTGACAATAATCCGTAATTTTAAAATGCAACACAAATAATCCGTAATCTTTAAATCTAGTGGCCAATAATCCGTATCCCTTCCCTAAAAAACCCTAATAATCCATAATCCTAAAACCCTAACAGGGCCTAACTTGGAGGCTACTCAAAGTTAAGATTACTTCGTCCTCTGTCTAGTATTTATGAATACTTTACTGCAGACGGCGACTAAACCTCTGTACAAATTTTGCGATTTTACAGCCTTTATCAACTCATAGTCCTCTCCTACTCGCAGAATCACAGTTTCTTTACCTCTTTTACTGGCCGTTTAATTCTTACTAACAACTTCTATTAATCATGTCGAAGGCACTCCCTAATCTATGATTGCTCTTAGTCTATATGAATATATAAGAAAGGAAATACAAAAAAAATATTCTCTTTTGTCATCGGTTTATCCACGGTAAAACTAACATAGACGCATTTAATAATTTTTTCTAAACCTTTACAAGTATTCCACTGCAACCAAATTATCATTAAAGTGCTCTTTTTCGTAAAGAAAAGCCTTTATCTCTTCCAGAAGTTTTTCAAGTTTTCTAACGTTGTTCCACGAGACTGATCAGAAGGATCACAAGGCACACAACTAAATTAGAGATATACGTTACATTTCTCTCTTTGCAGTATACTTCAATAGCTATGGGTTTAAAGAAAGATTTGAAATGTTTGCTCACACATCCATCTTTTCGGTTCTTAGTCAATCAATTTTCCTGTAAAAATCCTATTCTTGATAAATCAAAGTAAAGTTGGTAACGCAGAAAAATACAGACATCAAAAGTTAAAAACAAGCTATGTATACTATACCCAAGTTTGCAAAATACTACTAAATTAAGCAGAGTAGCTCTTACGTTATGTTTGCTCTGTTTTTCTTTCAATGCTAGCTCCGTTTGCTCGCAAGCTCCTTCACGACTGTTTTGCTTTCTGGTGGCAGCAAACTTTAAATAGCGGTGAAAACGCCTTTATTTACGACTTTAACGTTCACAAGCTTCAGAATATAAGGTACATTTGACTTGACCTTGAGTCAGGACTGTTGCCGGGAATATCAAGATGAGAACTAAAACAAGGACATTAATTGTACTCTTTTTCATAATTTTTTATTGTTGTTGTTGTTGACCATCAATATTTTTCATTGCAGTTTGAATATGTTTTGTCTGAAATGGCCACCATGGGGACTAGACAGCTTGACGGGCAGCTTTAACAACCAATTAAACAATCAATATTGCTAAAACATCTGCACGTACACAGTGCAAGATCGAACTGTAAAAACACGCTCTGATATTACACGAAGCAGTGAAAATAGCCGCTAACAGATTGATGTCATTAACAAATCCAATTAACAGCTGAGTAAATTGAAAAGAGACAGATTTAATAGCTATCAATTCGAAACTTAACCACCTTCAAACCCTTTTGTAAGTTCCTTAGTTATTGTTCACTTTTAGAAGAAAACATGGCAGTATATTTCCAACAACATCAACGACGGCAAGAATTACGCCGTATACTCTCCACCGTGTACTCCTTGGTTGGCGCCTGCATGGTTCATCATAACTTGACCCTTTTTCGGATCAAGACAAGACATTTCTGTACCCTGTTTATGAATTATCCGGGCTAACCCATGTTGCAGTCATATAAACATCTGAAATGTCTAATCAAATTAATCTATTCTTGTTGGGTTACCACTCTTTGCCTCTTTTTCGTCTGAAAATTATTTCGTCAGAAAATTATTCACAGTCTTGTACGTCCCTTCCTATTTCAGTATTACCCCTGCGTATATAGCACATCTAAAGCGCTTTGTCAATGTCGGTTACTCTTTTTTGTGTTAAATTCTCTTTCTTGCCTTTTATTGTTTAATGTACTCTTCCTTTCTGATTAGTTGGACATGAATATCTTACGGTGCTTACTGATTGTCCGAAAAAAAAGACCAAAGAAGCTGATGAAAGGCTGGGAAGTTTCTAAGCAAACCTTAACTAACCATTGTTTTCTGTTCAAAAAGTAAAGGTAACAAAGCATTCGCGTTCAACTAACACTTGTAAAACGAGATTGTTTTCTTTTTATTCCTTTTGCTTTTAAAATTTCCCAGACCAAAGCTCGCTCTTCCTTCCCCTCCCCCGGGCTATCTTGGTGGAGTAGATGCGCATGCGTTGACACTAGCAAAAGTGAACTAACATCTGTTTCTGTGATTGTAAAGGCACAACATTCTTAGTTACCAGGTACGGAACTTTAAACGGCTTCTGACAGTTGGCCTTTACACTCTGATAGTAGAGTAGGAAACAAAGGTACAATCAAGTATCGGGGTACCAAAAACAAGAGGCGATTTGTGGCTCACAAAGGCGATATTTTCAAAGTCCAAGTCTCGCTCAATATTTTGAAAATATCGTTTTCACGATCCTCATATCTCATATTGCCAACGTAAATACAGAAAAGCAAAGGAAAACAACATGACAGTAATTCTGAACGTTTTACCTTTTCATCAGTTTTAATATCCTAAACTTCCGCCCCTGGTGTGGCTAGTTTGATGTACCCGAGAAAGGCACAGCACACCCCACAAACAGAGATGGTAAGCCTGTGGCCAAACTGTCACTGCCATCTTCACAAAACACCAACCTGAACTGATTTGCAAACTTAAGTTAAACGTTTTGAAGACGTCTTAATTTTTCCCCCTGACGATCTCATCATTAGTTAACCAACATTTTAGAAAACTATTTTTACCACGTTCTCACAAACCAACCTGTATTTGCCAACACGGGGTTACAAACTCGGGTGTTTTTTTCGTCTGAAGTAGCTTAAGATCTAACCCTCATCTGTTTACATCTAGAACCCAATATAATAAAGGACCGAATCCACAACAGCAAGAATCACGTACAACGAAAAGAGCCCGATTCAGAATACAATCCATCCGCAAGAAATCATCCTTGAACTTTACTTATCCAACCTTACAACCTTTCTGTAAAACGTCGTGTAGAGACTTGAAATAACACCTTTTCAATACCACTTTCTGCAACAACCTGTCAAGTTTTAAACTGTTGCATTTTTTACTTGACCCTTGCTGGAATATCAACACAATATCGTCTATAAAATACTTTGCCCCTCACGTATGGTCACTAGTTATTGAAGCAAAACAAAATTTCATTGGCACGGTAATTCAAACGAAGCTTTTGCGGCTAAATATTATGTCCACCTTTAGCTTGGAGCAGTGTGTTTGAAATTGTTGGCATAGCAACATATTGCCTTTGACTGAGGTCAGTCAAACTGATCACTGTTGTCGCAGACTCTTCCTAATCAAGGAACCTTTAATTTTTTCTGGAATAAACTTACTTCAATTTACTGATATTTGGCTATTTTGTTATCTCCTTACACCATCATGTCACGCATAGACATCAGATGAAATAGCGTGTGGTTAGCCTAAGGGTTAACTGGTATTGAAATCAGCTCCGCATAATAGACTGGGCAAAAAAGGCCAAAATTAGAAGGGGCTAAATATATGAATTGGGATATGAGATATAGAATAAATATTCCGCTCAATAATGAACATTTCTGGCCGGTTTCTTGATAGAGAGCTGATACTGCCCCAGTTAGTTTTGCACGCGTCTCAAACATCAGGAAATGTGTTTTAACTTTTAGTACTTGGAAAAGATCCTGTGGTTCTTTCCTGGGGCAATGTTTATTTATCAACCTTTTGCAAAATCAGATTAGCCATCGTTTATGCCCAAACGGATATAAAAGGGATTATATAATATTGGTCGAAGTATTTGATATTGTTTTGTTTACCTCGAAATATTTATGTTCTTAGTGTAGAGCTACATCAGTTACGTTTGTGCTAAAAGGAGCCTAAATGATTGTTTTGTCTGACACTGAAATCAGTATCAGGCAAGGATTTCATTTACCTTTGGTCCACGGACCAGGCCCATCCTCTAACTGTTTCTGCACCACATCATCGGCTGCATTTCGTCAAAGAGTGCTGCTGCCGAGCCAAATGCTTTAATTAAACAGATCGAATAAACTTCCGTTACTTGATAGCTGTAGCCATTATACGTAATAGTCCAAAGAAAGATAGTTTGAAACATCAGCCGTTTCCTGCCCCTAATCCACAGGAGGGCGGGGAGAGAAAATCTTTCTCTCCTGCGTCCTTGTGGGTCATGAAAAGCAGACAGCTGAAATTTCAGGGTAAAAGAGAAAACACATTTAAATTTTGCATCTTATTAGTACATCGTTATCTTCGTCAAGTCTGAGCAACATACAAGACTTAAACTGCCTTTCACTTCCCTCACAGAACTGAACCTTGAGCCACCTTATGTGTTCTAACTTTTGAGTGTATGGATGTGGCGACTATTCATATGAAAGCCACGGTGGATTCCTTTTCTGTGGTACCGTATATTGTGCCGTACAAGTTACTCCAACGTTTGAAAATGTGGATAAAATCCCAAAGTGTGGCCATTCGGATGAAAGCTACTGAGCAGTACTTTCCTGTGGCGCTGTTTATTATGCTGTACAAGGTGGTTCGAACTTTTGAGTCTGTGGATGAAATCCTAAAGTGTGACTATTCAAATGAAAGCTACTGAGCAGTACTTTCCTGTGGTGTCGTTTATTATACTGTACAAGGTGGTGAATGGCATCCTGCGATGTGGCCATTTAAAGCGCTCACTGAGCAGTACTTCTTGAAGTGTTGTTTATTGTGTTGTACAAGGTTATTCTAACCTTTGAGTCTATGGATGGAATACTTCAATGCGACTTCAACTGAAACGAACTGAATAAAAAAAGAAAACTCTGAACAATGCAGATAAACTTTATGGTCACCACCACGCGCATTCATTCTCATGACTTTATTATTTTTGTCAGCTGATAGTCGTTCGGATTTTGTATCGATATAGCAGAAAAGGAAGATGATGTTTACTGTTTTGTAGCTTATTCAAATCCGTGAAAAATAAAGACATGGGAAACGAACGATCAAGTAATCCATGAGCCTTTAGTTCAGCTATTCATTCATGTCATTGTTGTATTTATTATACAGTTGGAAGTGAAGCACTACATACCGGATGCGAGTGGGGTTTTTTCCGTAGTTCACACTTGCGACTGGCAAATCTCTAAGTGACGTCACGTTCCCCGCCTTTTTCTAACTCTGCTGGTTTGGTTTGTTGCTCTAAATAATGGCGGCAAAATAACGACAAAATAACAACGTTAATATTCGAAACAATTATAAGACACTCAATGATTTGCTGATGCTCCTGGAACACATCGCGACAAAAGATATTTTACGCCCGGCATACTTCTAGCTATATGTTATCTCAAAATTAATGTAAAGGGCAAAAGAAAAACGACTAGTAAGGTTCCTCATCCATCAGTGCTTTTGCGCAAGGGTTCGATTACAAAAACTTGGATTTGCGGTTCTTAGAGAACAATTAAGTTATTCAAAGGGTATTTTAAAAAAGGAACAAAAGGACACATATCTGTGTATGCCAGACAAATTTCTCTTGAAAAAGGAAGAACTAAAAATGATTACGAAAACCTCTAAAACTCGAATCATGAAAATCACCGTACAAGACTCACGGTTATAAAAACATATATTTAACACAAGTGTATTCCAAGAGTCCTTAGAGTGACGACACTAAGAGCTTTTAAATGACCCTAAACAGAATTGCCTCACGGTCCTTCGAAAGACAAACTAAAGTCAGTGCACTGTTTATGATTTCATAAAGGTCGGAGGTAATAAGAGCTGTGTTGTAGCTTTTTCCTTCAACTGAGGATGGCATCAGGGATGCCGAAACATGTCTTTAAAACTAAAAAGTGTTTTGCTGTTTTTTTTTTTAATATTAACTTGTTTCCTGCTACCAAGACCTTTTGGAAATATAATATATCAGGAAAATTTGGAAACAAGGAAGGAACATATTTGTTGTCCAGGATGTCATATCCGGAATGTGGTTATTTTTCAAGTGTTTTCAATCGAAGGTATTAATCGAGTGTTTTCAATCGAGTGTTTATCGAGCGGTTTTCAATCAATAGTCTAGGAGCAAATGTAAGAAATATAACTCCCGTGGGAATTTCGTGCTGAAAGCAAGTCACTAGTCTAGAAGCATTAAGGGGACCTCAAATGACACGAAAAATCTTGTTGCCAGTTTTGCAACTCGCACCGAGGCTTTTTAGGGGGTATTATGAAAATGGCCTCATGGACTCTGCATGAAAACGAGGCTGATGAATAAAAGTTCTAAAAACTTTATTAACTGTGGATAAAACAAAACCAAATGACATAAGATATAAAAACACAATGTTGGCAGTGTTGGTCTAAGCCAATACGACACGTCACTAGTCACATGACTAAGCTGGCATGAAAGCGAGGCTGAGAAATAAAACTTTTTATAACTTTAGTAGCAGTGGATAAAGCGAAACCAAAATAACAGGAATTATGAAACTCCATGTCGCCAATGTTGGCCTTAGTCAAAAAGACACGTTACTAATCACGTGACTAAGCTAGCATGAAAACGAGGCTGAGGAATGGAACCTTTTTAATTGTGGATATACGACACCAGAATAACAGAAAATTAATATCAATCTCAATGTTGTGAACGTTGTTATAAGCCAGCGTTCTATAGAGGGCATTGCGTTTCTAATCATGTGACCTCAGAAGCATGGAAATGAGGCTGGATTATGAACGTACTTTGAGTGCTTCTTTACTGTGGACAAACATACATCCATCAAGGTTATACAGATGGCAGATTAATGTTTAAGTTTGAACTGCGGTGACTATGTGACATTTTAAGCATGGAAGCGTGGCTGTCACTTCAAACTATCCTGGACAGTGCCGTTGTAATAGAAAATAGGGTAACCTCCATTACTCAGTTAAATGCTCAACGTCACAGAAATGTTTCGACCACCTCGGGAATACAGGAAAGTGGTCGCAACTAGAGCTGGTCGTTGAAGAGAATGGGCTCCCGTAAGCGACCATGTAATTTAAACAATAGAGGGTGGTCCCTTACGAGACCTTTTAGCAGCAAGCTTGGCATAAGTTGTTGGTGACCAACGCCATTGTAGTAATAACATTAAATAGTTTATTATTGCCTATCACAGAAGAGGTTCGCACATGCATAAGTCAACGAAACATTAGCGCTTATGGTATGTACTACTCTAAATTTGATCACTAAATGAATGTTTTTATAAAGGTGTTGACTGAGTGGTACCTAATGAGAACTTAAAAGAAAGGAAAAGACCAGTCGGTAATTCCAAAAGTGGTCGTGGTCCCTTATGGGAGCGGTCGCCTACGAGAGCTTTCAATTGCAGAGTTTAGGTGACAATTCAAACGAGGCTTTACAATGCTGGTTGTAACTAGAGCTGGTCGCTTACGAGAGTGGTCACTAGGAGATCTTCGACTGTAGTTAGTCGAGGAACTGGTTATGAAACCCATCAGAGTTCAAAGGCGATTACAAAGGAGGTATAATTTATGTTGAACATACTACGACTGTGCACAATCTTTTGTTTTTTCGATCACACTGTACGGCTGAATAATTTAGGGCAACATTTCTGTTAGTCTGTTGTTCGAACAAAGTTCCAAAAGCTATTGTGGCTGTGCACTGTCAAGGCCGAAAAATGGTAACAAAAACCTTGAACAAAGGCATTTATCCGGTTTCATAACCATTGCGCTTTATTAACTATGGCTGGGGTAGCCGTTCTAATTGTGCTTGCTTCTTTCTAAACAGCCACCATCTCAACTCCTTTACTGTACTGATATCTGTTCCTCGGTAGATACAGCTGATGCACAAACTTTTCAATTAAGGCCATCGTCTCTGCACTGGGAATCGCACTCACCCAAGATCTGAAAGACTTTTGATGACCTCTTCTCCAGCTTCAATGAAGGCTTTCCAGCAAGCTTTCCCTCTTCCAGAAAAGCAGCCTGTGTTGTCAGCCCCACGTAAAGCATGAAAGGCAGAAAGTGCTGCTGCTTTAGCAGGGCCAAGAGCATGAAAGATTGGTTGAAGCTTGATTTTGCGATGATTCTGACCTGTGCCTGTGACAAACAAGGTGTTTTTGCAGAGACTTGGGTAACGTCTAACGGAGAGAATAAAAACATTTGTGTCGGAAACGTGAATCCGCAGCTCCGTTGCGCAATTGGCTGTAGCATCAATAGCATGTAAAATTGTCTTTGTGTCTGCCTCCTCCTAGTTGCTTTGCAGATATGACATATCTTTATTAGTTCCCTTGCACTGAGAGCCCCATGCTGGGACAACCTGTCATCCATTTCTCTCCCCATACTCGATGGTCATCGTGGCCAAGTAATCTGACAACTCCATCTCGGTTTTGCTGTGTAAAAGAAGACTTTTCACTGGAACTTTTGCAATGTAGGTAAAGCAGTAATGCGATAATACACTGGAGTTTACCCTTCTTGCCTCTTAATGCGAGTGCCCCCTTTCAGGGAGGATGGAAGATATCTGTCATAAACCAGGCAGAGTTCTTTTTCACTGTCACTGTACTTCTCAAAGATGCGGCTAGTGAAGCGATCTGCTAGGTGTGAGAAGTTTCTTATCCATTCAGGCTTGTCCAACGATTGCACTTCAGCCATCGCATCAACAACAGAGACTCTCATTTGTTGTTCTCTGTTCTGCTCATTCTGCTTTTTCCCTTCTGTCTTCCGAGTGAGAAGCTTTGTTTCTTCATTGGGGTCCAGAAATTGGTTTGTCTTTCTTGGATCCACTCTTTGACAAAACTCTGAAAGAGTTTCTGTCCGATGGTACTTTGTTTGCAAAGATCTTTCTTGATGTACTCCGGCATCACAACCTTCGTTACAAGATTAAATAATCGTCACTATCTTGATTAAATGGAATGGTGACGCTTTACATTGTGGTCAATAACTGCTCGGATCTTCTCTTCACGGGCAAGCACAGGAGATGTGAGAGCATGATGGCGAGACACCGACGTTGTGGACGAACTGCCTACCATACTTTAATCTTGCTCAGCTAAACCAGAAAGTGCAGGGGCGATAAGGAAAAATTTGGCTCGGGCACTAGGGTTCAAGGTAATTCTAACCAATCCACCTGACACTTTCATTGAACGATTGATGTACTCAAGGGCATTATCGGCTCTAAGTGCACAGAATGGCGTATTGGGTTCTTATTCAAAACCTAGTTTCCACTAAGGAATTCATCATAGATCTCGAGATCTGACTTTGGCTAGGTACAGAGGAATTATTCTGGCATAGTTTAAGCGGTCATGAGCGAAGAACTAAACAAAAAACTAATACTAATACTAATACTAATACTAACACTAATACTAATACTAATACTAATACTAATACTAATACTTATTATTAAAAATAGCAGTTTTGTCTCTTTTTAAAGTAATACTACGATCAAAAAATTACTCTAATTATTTTTTCTTCGGAGTTCGAAGCTATGTTTACTAAACACTCCCCAAGGGAAATTTTAAGCCTTAATTTTGAGAAGGAGAACATTTAATTAAACTGTAATTTTCCGTTTTAATGGTCCCCCATTATTACACCAGAAAGAATACAATGACATCATTCACTCAAGAGCTGTAGAATGCAGTGTGTGAACACTCATGCAAAACATGAGTTTGAGAGTCTGAAAACTCGAAACTCCCGTTCTGCATACTAAATAAGGTACTTTCACACGCGCTGCATTCCAAAGCTCTTGAGTAAATGAAGTCATTATATCCTTTCTAGTGTGATAATGGCGGACTTTTAAATCGGAGAATTGCAGTTTAAATCTCAAAATTAAGGCTTAAAATTTTGCTTGGGAGTGTTTAGTAAACAAAGTCTCGAACTCCGAAAAAAAAATAAAAGTGATTTTTTGATCGTAGTACCACTTTAAAAATAGTCAATGATCCAGATTGTTTAATAAATATTGGAAACGAATTCTTTTAAGAACTAAAAAGTATCAGGCCTTAGGCCAACATTGACAACATTAAGATGTTATTCCGGTGTCGTATATCCACAATTAAAAAAGTTATCAGAAGTTCCATTCCTCAGCCTCGTTTTCATGCTAGTTTAGTCACGTGACTAGTGACGTGTCCTTTTGCCTTAAACCAACATTGACGACGTTGAGTTTCATATTTTCTGTTATTTTGGTTTCGCTTTATCCACTGCTACTAAAGTTTTAAATAGGTTCATTTCTCAGCCTCGCTTTCATGCTAGCTTAGTCACGTGACTAGTGACGTGTCCTATTGGTTTAGACCAACACTGCCAACATTGGTTTTTATGTCTTATGTCATTAGGTTTTGTTTTATCCACAGTTAATAAAGTTTTAAGAGGTTTTATTCCTCAGCCTCGTTTTCATGCAAAGTCCATAAGTCCATTCCTTTCTACTGGTGAAACGCGCCACATTCAATCTAACCTGACCTGTGACACTCAAAACCTCATCTACATGATTCAATGTAACCGCTGTAATTTACAATACATAGGAGAAACTAAACGACGTTTAAAAGACCGATTTAATGAACACCGCCGTACCATAGATAACCCTAACAGTAAATCTAAACCCACTACAGCCGCACAACATTTCATTTCCTCGCCTAACCACACTGCTAATGACATACAATTAATCCCCATCGAAAAAGTCTTCTCCAACCGAGACTCAATCCGTAAGGCCAGGGAAGCTTTTTTAATTTTAAAAGGCAGAACACTTGTTCCCGATGGCCTTAACATACGCGAAGAAACCTATTAGTTTTTCTACTTTTACTATTTTATTGTCATTTTTAAGCTTAGCATATTTTAAATTTTTTATTTTACACTGTTTACATATTTCCTGTATTTAGTTTTACGTATTTCCGGTATTTCGTAAGATTCCATTATCACCATATAAATTTAAACATAGCCAATGTAAACTCCATTGTACCTGAAGAAGGCTGGTTTGGCCAGCCGAAATATAGTACAAAACTAATTCTCTTATTCTACGTTGTATCGGTCTCTGCTTTTCAATTTCAGTTTTCTATGTGTCAAACCGATTAGATCACTCAGTTGATCCAACGTATACCGGTAGGAGATCGTAGACGGTTTGCTTGCTTGAACTTTTAAAAGTCCATAAGGCCATTTTCATAAAACCCCCTAAAAAGCCTCGGTGCGAGTTGCAAAACTGGCAACAAGATTTTTCTTGTCATTTGAGGTCCCCTTAATACTTCTAGACTAGTGACTTGCTTTCAGCACGAAATTCCCACGGGAATACATTTGCTGCCAGACTACAAGGGGCGTAAAACCAAAACCAAAGCAATTACTCTGACCAATCACAGCAGAAGAGAGCAACACAGGGGACCAATTAGAATTTGAAGAAATTACATGTCACTGGCGTCAAGCGCGGGAAAACGCGTGCGGACAAGTCAAGGATTGTTTTCAGTTTCCTTTTGATTGGTTGAGAAAATGGTGCGCCTGTTTTTGTACCATGACAGAACGTACCAAAGCAAGGAAAATGCGAATAACTTTCGACTCTCAGTTTAAACCCATGGACGCACAATAGTTTTTTTCACCCACTCTTACTTTAAAAGCGCTCCCTTTTTTCTCTTGAAAATGTTTCCATGCCGTGCTGTTGTTGACAGTAACTCGTTAGGCCAATAGGTAAAATTTAAGGGCAGACCTACCTCATTTTTGGCATATGGGTACCTTGGGAGCCAGATAAACAAAACGGGATTGGCCAGCATCACTGATGCTTGACACCACGTTGAAATGGAAAACAGTATTCACATTTTACATTTTTTGTGATGATTGACGCCAAATGCACATGAACCTGAAGTCGGTTCCCTATAACAGTAGCTTGCTGCAACAGCTTCCACACCCTCATAACAAATCCCTACATCTTTAAGTGCGGCTGTTCCTGTCTTTCGAGCCTTAAGAATTCTGAAGTATATTTTTTTGTTACTACATAAAATTGTGGCCTCAGTTTAAAAGGGTGAAGGAGAGTCTTAACACTGGGGGCTTGAAACCCTGCGCGCAAATGTCCTTTGTGCGTGACGAGTCAAAAGGATGTCCAAGCTGGCAAGGGAATGTCGGTTGGGGGTTTAATATACGGTACACGAAACAATGTTTTTGGCCCTTCAGGTACCAATGTACGAGTGGTTACTCAGTTCCGAAGTGAATAATGGCCAAACTCGCCACTCAATCGGATCATTATAACTGAATTGAATTATTTTTAACATTTTTCTGGGGCTACGTTTGTACCACAATAGATACACACCATGACTACCCAAAGCGGTTCGCGTAGGTTCACAAGTACGGTGCTCTGCTTGCAAAGAGCTTTCTGTCAGTAACCAGTTTTAACGCCTGAGAACACTTTACGTTTTAAATAATAAAGCCATTCGTCCTCAAAGTCTGAGGTTTCATAAATCAGTTTATTGAGTAAAACTAACATTAATTTATCAGTGCTAAGGTAAACATGCAGCAATCGCGTTTACAGATGATCGATATTGTCGTTTATTTAGTGTGTAACAAATGAGTCCATTCCTTGCTGTGCTGAGTTTTGTACCTTAAAGCTCTCAAAGGAACTACGTCAGAGACTGCGTATCTTTAAAGATAATATGCAAGGTGAAATGTTGTAGCTTATGACTCTTGCCGATTTTATCCTGTCTTACATGTCTCGTCATTTATCTCAGCTCTCTTTAATAATTACTTACGTAGTTGATGTACTTTTAGCGTAAACTTCTATTTTTAAACTGAATTTTTAATAGCGTCCACATTTAGTAGTATTTTAACTACTAAGTCGTCTAACACTTTGATACTCTTTTTAATCTTCTCTTTTCTTCTCTTCTCTTCTCTTCCCTTCCCTTCTCTTCTCTTTTCTTCTCTTCTCTTCTCTTCCCTTCTCTTCTCTTCTCTTCTCTTCCCTTCTCTTCTCTTCTCTTCTCTTCTCTTCGCTTCTCTTCTCTTCTCTTCCCTTCTCTTCTCTTCTTTTCTCTTCCCTTCTCTTCTCTTCTCTTCTCTTCCCTTCCCTTCTCTTCTCTTTTCTTCTCTTCTCTTCTCTTCCCTTCTCTTCTCTTCTCTTCTCTTCCCTTCTCTTCTCTTCTCTTCTCTTCTCTTCGCTTCTCTTCTCTTCTCTTCCCTTCTCTTCTCTTCTTTTCTCTTCCCTTCTCTTCTCTTCTCTTCTCTTCTCCTCTCTTCGCTTCTCTTCTCTCCTCTTCTCTTCTCTTCTCTTCTCTTCCCTTCCCTTCTCTTCTCTTCTCTTCTCTTCTCTTCTCTTCTCTCCTCTTCTCTTCTCTTCTCTTCTCTTCCCTTCCCTTCTCTTTTTTTCTGTCCTCTCCTCTTCTCTCCTCTTATCTTATCTTATCTTATCTTAGCTTGTAAATCCCTCACGTGACCATCGCTGCCATCAAATTCTGAAAAGCACCCTACCCTATTTCTATCCCTTTCCCTTAAAGTTGGCACATACGAGAGGACTTGTCCCCGAAGCGAGACTCTATCAATAGGCTTCTGACTCTATAAAACACGTTCCAAGAAGGAGCTTCCCATTTTTGTCAAGAAATCTAATCGTGGAAACTTAAGTTTGGTTTCTGGGACAGGTCCCTGTAAACAGATGAAAACGTTAACTATTGAACTATCATAACAAACTAAATCAATCTTTCCCAACAAAGGTCCTTTCGTGTGTACGCTCAGGAGATTCGGCCTCGGAAGTTCACCATCAGGTCCCAATATCCCCCCCCCCAAAAAAAGAAAACAAAAAAAAAAAAACACACACACACACCTAGGCAGGAGCCCATTACCAATGGGCTCCTGATTTCTTGACAAAAATGCTACTGGTAATGGGCTCCTGACCTAGGGTATTGTTGCCTTCCGGAGCCCATTATCCAGAGATGTGTATTCGTGCAACGGCATTTGCACAAGTTGGTTTATTTTTAGGTGAGCCTTTGCCGCGATTTTAACCTCGGATTCCCCTCAGTTATCATTAGAAACTTCAGGTGTTCTTCGATTATCTTCGGAAGACTTCGCGTCATCTTCAGAAATATTGAAAGGATTTCTAGTCACCTTTGGAAATCTTCAGAAGCATTCGGGTCATCGATCTTCGGCAACCTTTAAAAATGTTCGAGACCGGCTTCGGAAATCTTCGGTAAACCTCGCGTCGGTTATCTTCGGAAGATTAGGGTCATCCAAAAATATTCCAACTTGAGAAAACGCCGTTTCACAGACGAAGGGTGGAAGTTAAACGCTCCAGATAATGGGCTTCAGCACAAGTGTAAATTCCCTCGTATGTGCCGACCTCGATCTGTGGACCTCCTTAGTTACTATTGTTATTAATATTTTGTTCATTAACAGAATAAACTGTGCGACCCTTGAGCGGCTGAAGTGGTCTGTTGTTGTCACACATAAGGTTTGGAAATTTTCCGTGGTCGGCTTTCAGTTGTCTGAACTGCTCCATCTGCATAACAAAATGCAAAACAAAATATTTAGTCTCCTGTTTTCCTTTCCGTTTATCTCTGTTTGAACAACTTTTTTTCACAGTATTTGGTTTGAGCCCCGGAGTCATATCATAAGTGGGTGAAGTATGATCGTCCAGGTGAGTGTAGTCCTGGCTAATATTTGTTTTAAAAACAGCCGTGAATAAGTTCCGAGAGAAAACTATTTGCCGATAACTCCCTCAAAAGAATCGAAGCACTCTATTGTATAGTGCCTCTCCGTGGATGAACACTATCAAGTCACCTGTTCAGTTTGCACCGATCAGACTACAGAGTAGTGAGCTATTGTCGCTCAAAGACAACTCAATCGGCCTCGTAACAGGGGCACCCAATGGTTCGTTTCGGGAATATCTGTTCGGAAGGCCCGGCTAAATCGCCTGAGGTATTTGGATTTAATTGCAGTGAAAGCTAGAGAACTCTTTGGCGAAACATCACGTCGGACTTTCGTATCAAGCAGACTTATTAGTTCCTATTGTTTCGGAGGGACAAATATGTTGTTCAGAGTGACAGCTAGGTTTTTTTTGTTTCGGAGAGCCATCAGCAGCTCGAAAATCCGGCAGACAGGATACTGTTTCCTAAAATTTTCTGGGGCCTAAATTTTCAGCTAAAAACGCCGAATAGATCAATCTTTACTAGCTTAATCTGTCTAAGCTTACACAAATATGCCTTCAAAAAGCTCTGAAACAATCCAAGAAAGAAGAAAATGATCAAGTATTTTGCTAAAATTTTCTTGTTGGTTGTCCCTGTCGTAATGTGATTGTCAAAGCGAAAGTATAGAACCAGTAATTCTGTCCTCATTCTTGTAATCTCTACTTCCTACGGTAGGCTCGATGACTTAGTTGTATTTGGAGCTATTCGTAAGCTGTGTAAATAAACCAGTACAAACCTGACTGTTAGAGGCTGGAAGCATCATTTTTGGGACTATCCAGGTCACTGTTTCATAACATGGAGGAGTGGTAAGGGAACCCCGGTAAGTGTAGTAGCAATTTAGGGTCACACTTTTGTCGTTGTTGTTGTTGTTGTTGTTGTTGTTGTTGGCGTTGTTGCAGTTTTCGGGAAGCAGATCCATGAGCCGAATGTCATGCGACTTTTCGACAGCGAAGGTTGCATCTGTAAAGAGAACAACGTGAGTAAATTCTCGCCTAGCACTCGTGTAAATTAAGCAAGGGATGCTAGTGCAATAAAGCCAGTAAGCACAGGCTTTAAGGTAGCTAGGAGCACTGAGAGCAGGATACCAAAGAAGGGGAGTGTCTTTGAAGCCTTGGAGTTCTGATATTTTTGCCCTGGAAACTTTCTCTACTTGGAGCCAAGGGAAAATGGGGGGCCCCAAAAGGCTTCAGGGCTCTGGGCTAAAATGCATGTACAGGACTCCTGTGCTCCAGAAAAAAAATCGAAGCCACCAGGATTCCATTCAGTCATTCAAAGATCTCTGGTTAAAAGAAACCTTTGATTGAGGCGATGGAATCCTGGAACTTTTATTTTTTTTCCCGGAGAGCTGGAGGCCTGTACATTTTAGCCCGGAGCCCTGGAGCCCTCAGTGAAGCCTTTTAGGGCCCACCTGAGAAAGTGATATCAATTAAAGAGAACGGCCTATGAGACAAGCTATTTACGAAAGCTGGCTGTCAGAGAAGATTTCCTTCTATATTCGCTATTGGAAACCAGCAAGACTGAGGAAACTAACAACAGAAGTTAGAGAATGTAAGATACATAAGCTTGCAAAAAAAAATTAAAGTCGACTTTAAGGGGGAGTATGCCTTCGTAATTCCACACCCTCCCCCACCCCCTAGAACAAAAGCCAAGTTTACAACGAAAAATGCCTAGCATTGCCCCTGAAGCGATCATTAATTTTCATTTAGTATTATATGTGAGTGCTGGAAAGTAAGTGAGCTTCTCAACGAATTTCCCCCAAGCTATACTGGCTTTTAAAAGGAACGTAGGGGCACGAGGAACGGAGAGACTATTGCGGTTGCATTGAAAGATAGAGTAGGGAAAATTTTGTTTCTTTAGGGTTTCCGAAATATACTGAAAAGAAATGGCAGCCAAGTCTTACTACTAAGAACGGTTGCAAAATTTTGACAGATATCGCAGTGTAAAATTAAGCGTGTAGCCTTTTAAGCGACAAAAAGCCCGCGACGATCTGCTATTTTTGGTTTATCTTTGAGGTATGAAAAAAGTAAATTTTTCTCTCGGCATGAGGAACGGGTACCATTTCGATAAATATTAGTAAGTTAAAGGGCAAGGGTTGAGCCCCCCAGGGGAACCTCGATCATGACATTGATGATTTTTTGGCAAGCCATGGTGGCCATTTCTGAATAAGATCTATTCAATAACTTTTGAACACAAATATCCTTCCAAGTCATAACGACTGGGCATTACCTCACAGTTTTGAAAAGCTTGAAAGTTTACATACCAACTTCAGTAATGTTGTGCATCAAATTTGCAAAATTTCCAAAAACTTGGTTTCCTGGTGACTTGGGCGCCTAAAGTAAACATTAATACAATTATAGCGTTAATAGTTTTTTCTCTTTCTCTCCATTATGGCGTAATATTCTCTATCCAAAACTAGTAATATGAATCTTTCTTAGATAAATCAGGCTAATGACTCCTTTTTTGTATTTTGATACAATTTTGCCGCAAATGAAATGTCTCATTCTTAGTGCTTAATATTGCAGTTTTAATTTTGCACAGTTCAGTGATACATCAGGCGAGTTGGGTTGACCCTTGGTTTGTCTTTAGGCACGATCTAGACGCAGTTGGAAAGATCAAAGATTATTGGACACCCTGAGCCTCTTAAAAGCTCACAGGCTCACTTCCGCTGTGAGGTGACCTGTGTAAGTCAACAAGTTAACCTGTACACAGCTTTTTATGTTTCAACCTCAGTTAGTTGACTTGCAGTCGCCTCGAATAGCTTAGGTATCCTACACGCAAAAGGCAAGTCAGCAAGTGTATTGTTGATCTTGTCATCAAATAATTATAAAGATCGTTGTTGGTTGTTTTCTTGTTGACGTTTAGGCTTTTGAAACTGATTACAATGACGTAAAACTGTCCACATTTGTCGTCTTTCGAAGTTTGTTTGTCGACTGAAAGTTGCGAGAGCGGTCTCACAATCTTTTAATTCCGATTCACCTAAAACTATAGAAAAAGAGAGCAAGGGTTGCGACAGAACAAATACTAACAGAACATCACTTAAGCTTTAGAAGAGCTACAGTTTGATAACCAACACAACAATTTTAAAGAGCACAGTCTACCACACAAACAGAGAGTGGTAATCCTGTGGAAAGAGACACTGGATCTTAGGAGGGATTCAGACAAAACGCTGATGACAGGGAACACAATCGACACATTTTATGGATGAATCGCAAACTTGACAGACTTTCTGAAGTTGTTGGTCTCTGAACTGATACAAATAGCGGTCCCGCCCAAATTCCACACGAAGGGAACAAGTCCTGATGATGATGATGATGATGATGATGATGATGATGACCGCGATGACGGCAAATAGTGATGCTAGTACAAATAGTGACACTGCAGTCACATTATTAATCTAAATTGAATAGAATGGTACATTTTACTAAATAAAGGTTAGGATGTACCTGAATCCATATGCCTACAACTGCAAATTCATCTACAGAACCCTCGGTAAACACCATATGGAGCTTGGAAGAAAAAAAAAACGCTTAACGTTCAAATAGCCGGATTGACAAAAATATCATTCATTAAATCATTAGTTGACGATGATTATTAAGCAATCATTATTGTAAAAGAAGCTAATATAAGTGCATCAATGTATGGCATTTTATTTCCAAATTTAAGTTCAATTATCTCTGAAAATGCCTGTTATCCCATATTATCTTTTTGAATTCCAGCAGCCCTTGCTACGATCTGGTTTTTCCCGCGTAATCATGCCCGCGGAAAAACACCTTTGTATTATAAGGAACCGTCCTTTAGAAAAGGAGATACCGTCTTTAATATACTACGCCTTTCAATGGATGATGGACTGAAGATTAGAGCCACGCCGGTTAAAAGCCACTTGTCAAAATGTTATTTACCTGGCCAGAAAAAGCTTTCTCGTTGAGAGTGTGCTCAGATCCGCGGTCATTTTGACATCCAAAGTGCAAATGGAACTGGTTGAGTGTGAACGTGGCATTCCCCAGGGGACCCCCAGTAAGTGTAGCTCCACCTTGTCCCTTGTCAATCGTAAGAGTAGGAGAATGGCCATTGTTTTCGAGAGTCCCAGTTACCAGGCCTCTCGAGTTGTCGAACGCCATTGTCAGAGGAGTATAGCTTCGATTTTGCACTTCGCTTGTATCGATGTTAATTGGGGATTGGCGGTCATGACCGCAATCCTCCCATCCCTCGGGCCAGTCTTCTGGGCCCAGTACTATTCAAGAAAAAACAGCAGAAAGTTAGCCACTGTATGCAGAGTTAAAAAGAGCTATCAGTTTTCGGGCATTTTCTGTCCAAATTTCTGTCAACAGATCAAAGGGGAAATCATTCGATCCGCCAGGACGCTAATCAGCTTCTTCTTTGCTTTCGCCTTATCTCGCACTGTCACTCGTTCAAAAAGCTCGCGCCACTTCCTTAACCAATTTAAAGCCGCTAACCATGACCAATCGTGACTTAGTTGTTTGCTGTTTCCCGCGCTTGGCACCATTTTCATGTTTTACGACGCTCTTAAATTTACTCTTAGATAAGGGTACGCCAATACCTGTTTTTCCGATACCAATACGATATTTACCGATATTTGGCACTTTTCGATATTCAGTATCGATATTATGACGTCACACTCAAGGTTCCGATTGTGACGTCAACTTTCAAGTTAGAGTCTATCCTTGAAAGGTCTAAAACTCGCAAGGTACTGGGTGAATTACAAAGCTTTGTCGTAAAAAAAAACCGCGCATGAAGAAACAGGTAAAAAAAATTGCGCAAGAACGCAATCAAGTGATTGTTTCTCAAGGGATTCCGCTTCAAAGAAACAATAATTTCCAAAAACACAGTGTAGGATTTTCAAGTAACTGATCCTTCCAAATGGACACGTGATCAGTATCGAACGGCATCGAAATCATCCGATATTTCAGGCGAGAATCGATATTTTTGGAAACCCAAATATCGATGATATTGAGTATCTGCCCCACCATTACTGATCTATATCTCACTCACCCTCCTCTGTGGTTTCTCCGTAGCCAAATTCCTGGGCAGGAACTGAAACAGAATTGACAGCAAACAATGTTAGTTGCCTCATCAGGAGCATGTTTACAAGACTTGTGCGCTACATGTTAATGTAGAAAAAAATACACCTTTCACTCCGACAAGTCCCCACGTTATGATTGCAGAAAATTAATCCTAGAACCTTTCCTATTCGTCTAATCTTTTATCCCTAAACTAATGTACCTATACATAGTTCTTCTGTTATTCCTAGCCCAGTTTATCAAAATTATCCAATGACAGAAAAGTTAGAACCAACTGCTACAACAAGGCGGTTTTGACTCATGAGTTTTAAGATGAAATCCAAATGTGCGACATTTAAAATGAAAGCTACTGAGCGAAACTTTTCTGTGGTTCCGTTTAGTAAGCTGTACAAGGTGGTATTTAATTTTGAGTCTGACAATGAAGATATGAAAGCTGTTGAAAAGGACTTCTTGTACTCTTATTTTCTCAGTCATTCTAAAAAAATGCAAAATAAACAATCAGAAATTGTTTTCTTTTTCAACAAACCGTCCAAGATTATAATTAATTAAAAACTTACTGTTTTGACTTGTGACCACATCAAAAAAAGTGAACAACAACAGCAACTTCATCGCTTGGGTCAGAACCAGAGCTGCAAGCACAATATTACACATACAAGGAGATTGTGCACGATTTATTACTAAAAGAATTTATTGAGTGACAAGACGGTCCATGTTACAACAAACTGTTTTACACTTTTTGTGGAAGAAATAGCTTTAGCATTGAGTTAAACGCGGTGCAGACGGCAATACTTCTTTAAAACAGCCAAACAACGAAAACTCGATTAGCACGTGCATAGCGAAAGGTCAACATATACAAATTGTTCAAACAAATGGAAAACGGCTTGAAGGTGAGTCCCTCGCAATAAAAAGCTGATGAACATTTTTTTTTTAATTTCCCTGGTTGCTCACTTGAATCTAATGTTGTTTAAGAGAAGAGTATTGGCCACCCCACCCGCGAAAAAGATATGACTCCAAGTAAGCTGCAAATCTAGAATAATTGCCGTCTCAAAATCAGTAAGTTTACAAAATGGACAATTAGTATGTAGAAATTATACCCCGTGTTGGGCAGAGTCAAGGAGCGACGAAAACTAATAAGAATATATTTCACTGTCAGTGAAATGAAGTTTTGCCGCTTCAATATCATTTTATTTTATATTACGATCCAATCGTTTTTGGGGGGCAAAACGAAAGCAAAATTGAAGACTTTTTGAACATAAATTCTTTCTAGTCATGAAGTGTTGTACACGATTTTTTTACGGCGTAACCTTTGTTTTGCAGAGATGTAAATAAGGACTTTTTACTGCCGAGGGTTTTATTTTCAGAGTTTCAATTTCTTTTTACACCCCCACAAGTTTTCTGCTATAGCTGCAACAAAATCAAGCACTCTTTTTCCTCAAAAAAAGTTTTCGTTCTCTTTCAGAGTTTTTCAAGTTTTGAATTTACAAGCCTTTCCAGCAATCGCCACATCAGTCCACGAAACTGACAAGCAAAATCACTGGGCATACAATTAATTTAGTCATATACATTACATATTTCTTTTTGCGGTTGATATTTCAAAAGACATGGGCTTAATGAAAGGCTTCACTGAATCTTTGCTCAAACATATTTTTGGTTTCTAGTAAATAATTTTTTCTTTAAAAAAGCCCGATCTTGATAATTCAAAGTACCGTCAAGTTGATAAATCAAAGTAAAGTTGCTAAAGCAGAGAAATATTAAAATCAGCAATGTTTCCGTACTTACCCAAAATTTCACAGTACTAGTAAATAAAGCAGAGTATCTCGCTCGTTATGTTTGTTCTGTCTCTCTCCCAATGCTACGAGTAGCTCCGTTAGCTTGGCAAGCTCCCTTACGACTGTTTTCCTTTGGGGTGACAGCAACTTTATATAAGGGTGAAAACGCCTTACAAGCGTTTAATTGGAATATAAGTTACAATTGCTTCGACTTTGACTCCTGAATGCTGGGAATATCAAGACGAGAACTATAAAACAAGTACATTAATTGTACTCTTCCTCATAACTTCTTTTTTTGTTTATGGCTTGCTTATCTATCAATATTTTTTATTGTAGTTTTAGTACATTTTGTCTGAGATAGCTATGGGAAATAGACGAGCTTGACCGAGCCACTTTAAACAACCAGTAAAGCTGAAATATCCTCACGTACACAGTGAAACAACTGCAAAAACACGCACTGATATTACATGAAGCAGTAAAAATATCAGCTAACAGATTGATTTCATTAATAAATCCAAATAATAACTGAGTAAATTGGAAAGAGGCAGATTTAACAAGCTGTCAATTGGATACTTAAGCACCTTCAAACCTATTGTCAAAGGTCTTAGTAGAACATGGTAGTTAAGTGCTCACAACATTGGCAACAACAAGGATTAAGTCATTTATTCGCCACCACTTGGCTGAGGCGTTGCCATTTAATTTCTCCATGACTTGACTCTATTTCAGACTAAGACAAACAAATTTCTGTACACTATTTATGAGCTATTAGGTGATAATCTTTGTCTACGTAATATGTGCTTCGAAGACGTTTAGTCAGATTCGTCGAATCTTTTTCTTTGAAAATTTATTCAATATTGTACAACATTGTTCAGTATTATGAATATTATTGAATATTATATTAATATTGACTAATATTATTAATATTATTAATTAATAAAAGAATATCATTAATGAAGATTAAAACTATTTTTACAATATCGCAGTTCATATATTTTACGCAAAATTAAAAGGATCTGTAAATCCCTCTCAGAGAACTACGGCTAAAACCCAATACAGGCAGACACCCCTCAGGTCTAATGCACTCTAACTGATATGACATCGAGTATCCACTCAGTCTAACTGTACGAAAAACCTCCGATTGAGATGATTTTAAAAGGCTACAGGAAGTCAAGCAAATCTCAACTTGGAGTCGTTTTCTCTGTAAGAGCTAAAAAATGATTGGCTTTCAACGAACACTTGTCACGAGTTTGTTTTCTTTTCAGTGTTCCTATTGCTCAAAGGTCGCTCCTCCTTCCCCTCCCCCCCCCCCCCCAGCTACCCTAGATGGAGTAAATGTGTTGGACAATAGGAAAGGTCAACTAATATCTGTTTTTATTTTTAGCGGTGGCTACATTTAGTGACCTGGAAAATTATGTATTCAGCAAGGAACTAAATTTAGGGCCGAATACCGAAGGGAGGACTCTTTAATTAAGGAGTCGTTGTAGAGGTCACTCACACTGGCCATTTAAAAGTGGCCACTACAAAAACTCTTAAAATGGTGACTGTAAAATGTATCACTGTGGTCACTCACAGACTCTTACACTGGCCACTCTAACAGTGGCCACTACAAAAACTCTTAGAATGTGGTCACTCTAGGACTCTTAGAGTACAATTGTGCTAAATATCTGTTTTTATAACCTCGAGTTCATATACGGTGTTTTTCATGCAGGATCTGTGTACTATAGGGGGTTTTTGTAATCATTTTAATTAGTTATCTTTTTCAAAGGAAAAATTTGCCAATACACTGACAATGATCCTTTTGTTTCCTTTAAAATGCCCTATTGTAGATCGCTCACAGTCCGCTAAGAACCACAAATCCACTTTTTTCGAAGGTAGCAGTCGAACCCTCGCACAATAGCACTGATGGACGAGGAGTCTTAATCGTCGTTTTCGTTTGCCCTAAACATGAAATTGTGTGTTAATAGCTGGAAGTATGCCAGGCGTAATATCTTCTACTTGATTACACTTTTGTTATCGGTTCGCGATCAAAACCGTAAATATCAGCAAATTAATTATTGAGTGTTTTTTTTAATATATGTCCCGTTTTGTAATTCTTTCCAATGCTAACTTTATTGTTTTTTCGTCGTTTTGTACGGTACTTGGACTGGGTCCCTTGCAGTGCACTTTGCAGTGCATCTACGGCCAACCATTATATCAAGCAGCATAGTTAAATCTAGAAAAGGCGGGAAACGTGACGCCACTTGGTGATTTGCGACGCACGAAAAACATGCCACTCGAGTCCCGTAGGTAGTGATTCATGGATTTTACGAGTGTTTTAGTTTTTCATTAAAATACTCCTTACCATATAATAAATACAGCAATGACAGAATGGATAGTAAGACCTTAGGGACGGTGCCTCCTTTTGTTACTTCGCATACGTTCTGCGCATCTCTGGCCTGGCGTGCGTTTCTGGTATTTCAATCGTGTGCAATACCAACTGGAACAATACCGGCTATCCGCTAACCACAAATCGGATATGAAGCCAATTTGAAATTGCTAGACTAGTTGAAGTGAATATTAACATATTTTTAACCCTTCTTCCCAGCTTGTTAAGCGGAGCTAAGTTCAATGTCGCCTAACCCTAAGGTACCCGCATGCGATACATCTGATATCTATGTGAGCCACGATGGTATAACCAGATAACCAAATAACCAAATATCAGCATATTGAGGTAAATTTCTTGCATAAAACTTGCGAATTCCAGAAAAATTAAACGGTCTTTCGGTTAATTGATTGGGATTGGTCTTCGACAACAGTAATCAGTTTGACTGACCTCAAAGACAATATGTTGCCATGCCAACATTTTCAAACACACACACTCCGAAGTAAAAGTAAACAGGCCCTGAGAACATCGTATTTAGCCCCTAAGACTTCGTGTGATTACCTTGGAAATGAAATTTTGTTTTGCTTCAATAATTAGTGACCGTACGTGCATGAGGGGCAAAGTATTTTATAGACGATATTGTGTTGATATTCCAGCAAGGGTTAAGTACAAAATGCAACACTTCAAAAATTGACAGGTTGATGTGGAGAGCGGTATTGAAATGGGTTTATTACGAGTCTCCACCCGACGTTTTAGGGAAATTTAGATAGACAGGTTTGTAATAACCTGTCTCAGTGTAAGGTTGGATGGGTGAAGCTAAAGAATGATTTTTACTAATGGATATTATTCTGAATCGGGCCCTTTTCGTTGTACCTGATTCATGCTGTTGGATTCGGTTTTTTGTTATATTGAGTTCTAGATGTAAACAACTGAATTGATGACGGCGGGAATGTACATTAATTTAAATGACAAGGGAAAGTCCTTCAGACGAAAAACGTAAATCGTCAGTTCTTTTCATGTACTATCCAGATATTTGAGAGTTTACTCGTAGCACGAGTCAAGTTCGAGCCCGAGTCAAGTTCGAGTCACGAGTCAAGTTTGAGTCAGGTTAAAAAGCAATTGTTTTTTTTTTAATTTGTCTTAATTTCTTTTGATTACGATTCTTGCTTTCATAATGATGTGCCAGTGGTAAACAGTACTGATTATTAAACAGTCCGGTCTGAGATCGCTCGCTCGATCGATCACTTGATCACGAGCGTCATTCGAGCTACCATCCGCATCCTGCTTTACTAAGATATGACATCTCATAGCATTTATAAAGTTTCATGAAAGAATATGACCTCTATTTGCATACAGCTGAGGAAGAAATCCCATTTTCACGATGCACCGAGCGAGAAAGTATGACCTTTCGTGCCACTCGGGTGCCATCTTCTTGCGTCCACAGGGTACCCAAGATATCATTCAATAGAACCTATTCCCTTCGCGGACAAAATATTGGAGGACATATTGTTTACCAGTATTTCAGCGGGATACCTATACGAGCCTTAATTTTCTCCTTGTCTTCGAGGTTTCGAGGTAAAATTATCTCAACAGTTTTAGAATTATTTTGTCTGTCTTGGGCCATAACTGTGAGAAGAGACGCTAGCGAAAGAGACTCTTCGGAAGCTTTGACGATAAAAAGTTACGTATCTTGAACTGTTGATGTTTTGAGCAGCAGTTGGTGCAACATTATGAAAGCAAGAATCGCAATGAAAAGAACTTAAAATAAAATTAAAAAAAACGTATTTTTTTAACCTGACTCGAACTTGACTCGTGACTCGAACTTGACTCGGGCTCGAACTTGACTCGTGCTACGAGTAAACTCGATATTTGATGGATCTTTGTATTCCACAGTACTATCAGAGTGTAAAAGGTAAATTGTCAGCAAAAGTTAAAAGGTCCGTACCTAGTAACGGAGAAAGTTGCGCCTTTACAGTGAGCATGTTTGTTATCCAGTGATGTCGTATCCAGTACAGTGGTTATCATTCGAGTGTTTTCAATGGAGTGTATTAATCGAGTGTCTTCAATCAAGTGTTTTCAATCGAACGTTTATCAATCGAGAAACGTAAAACCAAAAACCAAAGTAACTCAGTACTATGACAAACGACATCAGTCGACATCAGACTCAAACAACAGAACCCGAAACTTGAATACGTCAAACTAACGTCAAGAACGGAAAAACACATACGAACAAGTCACGATTAGTTTTAGTTTTGCTTCTGATTAATAGAGAAAACGGCGCCACTGTGTTTAACCAATCACAGAGCGAAGTAAACGCAACTAACTTTCAAACTATAGGTTTTTGTTTCTCAACCGACCCCACTTTATAAGCACCCTTCTTCTTCTCTTAAAAATGTTTCCATGCCGTGCTGTTGTTGACAGTGGCACGGTCACTTGAGAAAGCAAAAACACGATTGAACGTGATGAAGTTGATATTTTCTCTTCTTTACAGTATTTTACATACGCACGTTAAGAGGTTTTCTCTTTAGTCCTACTTCTCCACTGTCGTTCGTCAGCGTCACTCATTTAGCACTGGAACTCTGTCTTAAAAACAGAGGAGAACTGTACACTGCACACGTTTTACGTTCTCCTCTCCAAGACTCCTATACATATCACTTCTTAAGAAATGTTAATCTCCAGTCGTCCATTAACGGGATAACGTTGTGGTCTATATTTTCCTAGTGACAATTTGCATCCCTACTTCACGTTGTCTGTTGAATTCGTTCTTTTTGTTTGGCAACGTTCGCTTAGCCGTCGTCCTTGCGTTTTCGTTAAACCCTTTAACAATGAAGGTTTGCAATCTTCATGTTGGCTGTATTTTCTCAATACACCACAACCCTTTTGGGTTCTTTTCTTCTTTTCTTGTCGAGACAATAACAAGGATATGCATCTTGTTAACACAACGGCTTTCTATGTGAAGTTTGCTCAACGAATGGACTGCCGGGTGTACAGATTTTTCAAAACCACCCTCTCGGCTGCCTTGGCTGTTTCCTTAGATGAGCAACGAATGAATTAAAAAAAAGAAAACAGTTAAATAATCTAAAAATCTGCGATACTGGAGCCGGTTGCCTATTATGTAGAGACGTTTATTTAGTTTTGGGCATTGCGTTTATGGACCGTAGACATCTTTGTGCTTCTTGCAATGTCCTCTCCAAATGAAAGAACAATAGCAATATTTTCCATCTAATTCAATAATTTATTTTGTTTGGGACTCTCTTGAAAATTTGCCATTGGCATAGTAAATCCATTTTTGGTAAATCCGTGCAACGAAGCCTGAATAAAAGTATAAAACTATAAGCAGTGTTGCTAACTTTCGCCGAACGCCGCTCATTAAGGCCCGCATGCAACGAAAAACAGGTTCTTAAAACACTTTTCAATTACCTAAATTAATTCAAAAGTAATACATTTTAGCGTGCTGGTTCCAGTTTTTCAAAGAGAGGATAACGTTGTAATTATCCAGTGGCTAAAATGTAGCAGTTTGAATACGTTTTATCCGCAAGACAGCTGGAACTTTGTAATATATAGCATATAGTTATATTCGCTCTTTGAATAACCCTTGCCTGTAATGGCATATTCAGACCGCTTTATAACCAATCATAATGGGTTTTTTCTTCACGGACTAGTCCTGTCGTTCTGGGATCTGATCAATTTTTAATCACCAACGAAATTTCTTTACGCAGGTGCACCGTGACGCCAACTTGTCAAATTAAAACGACCAAGTAATTTGCAGTGACGCTCAGCAAGTTGGACTTTGTCTTCAGACGCGAAAACAATTGCAAATAACAAATTCATCAGGTTATCATTGTTTTAACTGACCTCATAGGTAACAAAGAAATTCAGAGGTTTTTCACCAACGCATAACTTTTGTATCAGACCAACTAACATGGAAAACAAAGATTTGCTAAGACAGATACGTAAGTAGTCTTAATTTTATAGCATGTTAGAGAAAGAAGCATTTTAAGGGAGTTTTCCAAGGTCACAAGCTACGTTTTAAAGCTTCGTTTTAATTTTGAAAACATGAGAGATATAGCATAAGTAGTCCATACGCTTACTAGTTTTCTCTAAATTTTTAAATTCTGCCTTTAATAGGATGGATATCACATAACCAGGTCGGTACTAGTGAAAACTCTACCTTGAGTTCAACAAAATTTGCAAATATGATATATATGTCTTGCATAGACCGGGAAAATATTGCTCAGTGAATTTCGATTTTTTAGTGGAAATTTCTACACGATGGTTCACATATCAGTCTTCATACCCGGTATCTTCGCAGAGTCCACTTATATAAACGCCGTAAACAATTTTGAAATTCAGTGAACATACCTTAATATCTTTACACCCGGCTTTACTGAAGAAATGACGCCCAAATGTTATTAAATTTGAGGTACTCTATTCAGAAATATCAATGGTTTTCTTCTTTTAACAAGTTAACTTTTAAAAATCTGCCAGCGACGTAACGAAAGAAAAATACTCTATTTGCGATCGGTTCTCGAGATGGCTTGTTTACAAATTGACGATTTTTTTAGGTTTTTCTTAAACAGACCCCTAAGGGGCCGTTTTACAAAGTATGTATGTATGTTTGAGTGATGGTTTGTTTGTTTTAATCCCAATTCGTCAAAATAATTCGACCTTTGGCCGTGAAAATTGGTTTTCAAAGCAAACGTGGATTAATATTTGGGCCAAAAATTATACTCCCTTGCACCGGCTAAGATTTCGACGTGGACACTGACAACCTAACTGTAAATGTCCACCTTTAATGTATTTCTTTATCATCACACTGGACGTGTGCAGAAGCCTATTTCTATGTGAAATGCTCCTAACGTGTATAAATATGACCTAGAGTCTGCAAGTAGCTCTGTTGTTTGAGCATTCGACCGGCGTACGGAACCTTCATGGGTTCGATTCCCGTCGGGTCTCAGATTTTTTACTGTACTCTATCCCACGCTATTCACACGCTGAGCAATATAGCTTTCCTATTTCTTGACCTAGCTAAGAATTGCCATCTTTCTCTTTCATAATTTAAAGTGGCTCGAAATCTTGAATGTCAAGACTTGTTAGCAGTTGTTTTATATAGAATCCGTTCGACTTGTGGTGATAACCTGTTATAATACATGCAGGCTAATGATAGTGAATTACTGTACAGTACAAAAAGCTGGCGGTTTTCTGTTAAAGGCGGCCAAGAAAAATCGAAAAATGTTGAATGCCTTATTTGAAGATGAGAAAAATGAGAAAACCTTGTCAATGTTTACATCTCTCTATCAACAGGAAGCGACCAAACCAAACTACGAGCAGTCATTTTCCTCCAATCAGGTAAGCCGTAATCTTTTGGAAACTAAGCAACTTTCTATAAACTAACCAACCTGAATAAACGATCAAGCGGTTGTAACTAAACAATTAACAAACGCTTACAGCGTATGTTGCAATGAAATCTTAACTGTTTGCTCTAATTGTTTCGATTCCCGTTAGATTTTACTTTTTTTCCCATACTGGTGACAAACTGAAAGCTACTGAATATTCCATCTTTCTTGGTTGCTTTCCTGTTTCAGCTTATCGAGGGTACGTAGCCCGAAAAAGAGTTCAGCAGATGAGGGAAAGAGCCGGCCGACAAGAAACATCTACCATATTTTTTCTTCAGCAAGTTAGTACAAAATGAATCATTTTTCTTCACCCCACCTTATCAGTTTAAGAAAATTTATTAATTTCTAGTGCTTGCCGCACAAAGAATGGGTGTGTTTTGTGACAGCATAATGCACGGGCACACCCCACTTTTTGTGCTCACTAACTTGTAAACTCAAAGATTTTCCTAGACCCAAAGAGAATTCCTCTATAGTAATTAATCCGTTCAGCTATGTACGTATATGTCCCAAAACTCATACGGGAACTTGAAATGGTGCTCGATTAGGCCAAAACCATCTAGATATTTTAAAAATATAATTGTATTAAAGCATAGAATTGACACCATTCAACCACGAAACAAGGAATTGCTTAGCCTGAATTTCAGCCGTCTCCTCTGGTCGCTCACTCCCGAGAGAGACGTCTGAATCAATTAACCGCTAATGCCGTCCAGTGACGTCACTGTCCAAAAACCAGACAGCGGTGTTGATTGGCTGATTCTCAATTATTCGCATGAATTATTTCATTAATTATTCAAAGTGCAAGGAATGTTTACAAAGTGGTGGTTGCGGGGATTCCAGTTTGTTCGAAGGCTTTCAAAGAAGCAGTATCGAATCTTGGGTTAACTAAGTTATACGCCGAACGGGTAAACGCTCTCTTTCACTTCCTGTCGAGGGAAAATGTTTTCGTTAATCTTCCGACGAGCTATGGGAAATCTATGATTTTCCAGATTGCACCACTTGTTGCAAGTGAACTCTCCAAATCGTGTACACAATTTGAAGCACACTGTATCATTATTGTTATTTCTCCCTTGGTTGCTCTCATGAATGACCAAGTGGGCTGTAGAAATCCTCTTTTGTGTAGAAAGCCACGTTTTTGCGAAGGCGGCGAAGAGTTTGAAAGCAAGTTAAGGTAAATTATCTTGAATTGCAGCCGAAACGTTTCGCAGAATATTTTTAGCAATTCCTGGAACTGTGCAGTGTTATTAAATTCGATGTTTTATCGAGGATTCTTCTATTTTCAATTGTTGTATTTATTTTATTGAATCATCAATCAATTTAGAAAGAAAACACACCATTTTAACGTTGGAACCTTAATGAACACTCGACCGTCGGTAAAGTGGGATTTGGAAAACTTACAGCGGAGAAATCCTGTTTTTGAGTAAACGCTTTTTTAAGCAAAGCAGGCCTCTTCTGAGTCAAATATTACCTAAAAATAACTGTTGTACTTCGTTCTCCGTTCTTTCATTCATGACGAAGATTTAGGGGAAAAACCTACTCGTCAGGTCTGTGTCACGGATGCGTCACTGACGTCCGTCACGGGCACTTGTCAGACACGCGTTTCACCAACGACCAAGATATTTGTGTTTAATTCACTTTTGGCCGTTAAACCACTGCATGCGCTTTACCCGCAGCACTTCACTTTCCAATGGAAACCACTAGTTTAATAGTTGCGATGGAAAACATAACACAAAAGCAAAACAAAAGGGCTTGATCCTCGCCATCGAGCGACAGGCGTGAGTCTATCATCGACTCGAGGGCTGCAAAAGCTAAATTTTTCGCGGGAACAGAAATAATTCGCATAAGTTAACATTGATTCGCCGTGACGTCACTGGACGGCATTAGCGGCTCATTGATTCAGACGTCTCTCTCGGGAGTGAGCGACCAGAGGAGACGGCTGAAATTCAGGCTAGGAATTGCTCGTTTTCTCACAAATTGAAGCTAGTTTCCTCAGAACAGTGAGCGGTTAATGATGGTTTTCGTAGCGAGACTCTGTTTACCATTTGCAAGAAATTCCGGGAAGTTTTGGCTATTTGGTTTGCCCGAAAGAAAATTTTCTAAAATAAACGAAACATCTCGAGAGGTAGTCCAAAATTCCCGGGATACCACCGAAAATTTGGGTGGGGATGTGCAGCGAAACCCTTACCCTATTTGAGACAAAAATATGTGTGTTTTCTCCACCCTATTTCAGACCTGACCCTAAATTCGATACCCTATTTCAGACCTGCCTAGCAACTGCTGCGGTTTTCGTAAACGTTGGAGAAATGCCACAAATTTCTCAAAACGTACTCATAATAACACGAAAGTAGCTTCTTCTAAAAACCATACCCAATTCCAGACCAGAATAGTTTTACACGCACCCTACCCTAGCTATTTCAGACAAAAATGATCAAAACCTATAACCATGTAAATTATGTCAGACCAAAACAACTGGAAAATCATACCCTTTGGCGCCGCAATAATCTGTGATAATACTCCCTCACCCCCTTATAAGCTAGATAGTTTCTAGCTGATAACCTCCTTTGCATAATCCGTGCATGGACCAAGGGGTCAATGCACTTCAGAACATAACTAACGTCAGTAGCGGGAATATTCTTCTTCTGGGAATTCATGAATGTAGCCAAAGTAGGGGAGGTTTCAGGGATCAAAACAACAAAACCAAATTAAAAATTCATTCTGGGAGCAAAATCATGTGGCACTGATCGGCTGATTTTATCTTATTTTCTTTTTGTAGGTGGAAAATTCATGCGATCATTTCTATAACTGCCAAAAGACTTCAAGAAAGGTAAAGGCAACGTGTATGATATATGGATATATGGCGCTTCACCTGAAACTGATCAGAGATGACGATACATACCGTTGCTGAATTCGGGCACGATTTCGCACAAAAGCAAACAAACAAACAAACAAAACAAAACAAAAAAACACAAGAGGGTGCATGATTTAACGTCTTTTAACCTTGCTTTGCCTGTAATTACGTGCAACTGAAACAGACTAAACTTTGCGAAGTGTTGCCATTCAAGACCTGCATGAAAGAACATTGGGAATGGAACTGGGTACAAGTTTGGCAGGAGCAATTCAACGTTAGTGGTGACAAAAAACGATCACAGCAATTCATGCCACACATCAATTGTTTCTAGATCACTAAGAGAGCGATATTAAATGCGATATTTAGTGTCATGTCAAAGGAAAAACGCCCCACAATCAGTTTTTACTGATTTTATTCTAGCCTCGAAAGGAGAACTTGAAAAGGTCTGCCCGACATTTTCGAGTTGGAAACATTTCCTTCCTGGCCATGCATTTTAAAACAGCTCTGCTTCACTAAAAAACCATTTTTGTCCCGGATACTCCGTTATTTCCCTTTCCTCAAAAACTAACAGTTCCAAATTTCAATTCGATCGAGAGGGCCACCCTAATTACACTAGAGTTAGCTTGGTGCCACCCTCTTTAAATATTGTAATTTCTTTTTATTTAGTTTATTTATCAATAATCTTAGGCTTATTCAGCGGAGGTGTATGTGTTTTTTTGGTTTTCAAAATGATACTTAAAATAGATGACACAGGCCTACTATGATTACAAAATTTAACCGAGAAATGAAAGCCGAAATGAGTTCTGGTAGTTGTAGTAAAATGAAATGTCATCGCGAGAGTCACCCGTTTTGAGCTGAAAACAACCGACCTGTCACTGACATTGTATGACCTCACAAAACATTTTAATTTACATATAGTCAATAGACTTGAAAAATCGTATCATTACCTATTGATGTTGAGTAGGGCCATGAGTTATTTTTTTATTTACAATGTTTACGAAGTTAACCCAGCCCCCTTATTTTTTGCTTTAATTTACATGACCTTTACCTTAATTTACCCCACCACGCCATCTCTCTGTAACACTTATCAGAGCTCCTTATTTTTCTGTTTTTCAGCAGCCTAGGTCTAGACGCCATTCAACAGCCAACCAAGAAAATGAAAAGATTGAAGAGAAGATGGCACATGACATGCTAGAAATCCTACAAACGATGAATCTTTGACCGAGATCTAGGTCAGTATGGGGCATCATGGACAAACACTTCCGGTTGACGTGAGTTCCGGGAGACTTGGAGCTGCCGAGTTCGGAAGCACTGGTACGGTTCTGAGCTTTCAACAAACAACAGTTCCAGAACTATTCAAGTAGATTTAAAGCACTAGACAAAATATTTAAGGGCTAAAGAATAAATGTACAAATACAGTGGACAACAAGAGTACAAAATAGTTAACTAAAATGAGTCGACAAAATGAGATTGTGCATATTTCAATCAAGGGCTTTCCGAGCCCAGATGTAGCTGAGGAAAGAAACGGATGGGTGGTTGGGTACACACGTAGGCTAGGGCTTTTCAAGACTTTCCAGGACAACTGTTAAATTTCAAGACCTTTTTCTTAACCCTATTCAGACCGGTGGGGGGGGGGGGGGGATTCTGCCCTCACGGACTTTGGACGTTTATAACTTTTTTAATAAGCAATAAAAGCCACTAAACTTGGTGACTTTTCTTAAAATTTATCTGGGAATAATTGGTATAGCAAGTCCTTGTATAATAAGTTTGACGTTACCGTGTTAATTTATTGATTTTGATCAGTTCTTGATCAATTTTGGCGGTTTTTGAAAGCTTTGGAAAAATCAAGAAATCCAAGATGGCGGATCCAAGATGGCCGCCGTTTAAGAACAAAACGTTATTGTGACGTCATAAGACGTCATCAGCCGATGTTGTGGACCTCAATGATAACATTTTTGGACGTACTATCTGTCCTTTAAGTTTCGTTGTCAGTTAAGAGGTGGAGGCGGAATCCGCGCCCTCCCCTGTCCCTCAAGACCGACAAAAGCCCGGTCTGAATAGGGTTAAGGTTGTAAGAACAAAGACTAATATTGCAAGTGATGAAAATTTCTAAAATTTACAGGAAATAAAAATTTACAATGGCTGAAAGTAATAATGCGTCTTTATGTGTGTCTGCTAAACAACTGGAATTTAAACACGAAAATAAATCAACAGTATATGGTGACATTGTCTATTAATTGCACCCTTTGTGAATAAACAGTGAAGAAAATCTAAAGACTTGTGTCAAAAAACGCACGTACAGGTCATTAAATTTGAAAATTCTGAGACGTTTGCAGGGAGTTGGTGATTTCAAACTGTGTCTGCAAATTGTGTGATACGCCATACAGATATCGGTAACAAAAAATTAGATAAACTGACCTGTAACTTAACTTGACGCCTACCCAAGCAAGATATCAAGGCCCCTCAGAAACGTGGAACCACTTACTGCTCAAGATGCTTCCAAGTTTGCATGCCCATAAAACCATAACAACTGCTGTGGAAACATGGTTCCAAAACTTTTCTTTTTGCTTCTTGGACACAAATTACGCACTTGCTCAAATGATTCTTGCGTGTGCAAATGGGGATGTTTTCCAATTTGGGGAGGGATGGAGGGAGGGGAAGGGGGGGGGGGGGGCTAGTACCAAGAATCCAAGAAGTGGTTTATTTTTGTGGCCATCCTTTACAACCACCAGACTTAGAAATGAAAATTCAACTTTTAATAAGTAAATGAAGTCAAATACAAGATTTCAAAACCTAAGAAATATAGTAAATTTACTTTGAATTTCTACTAGAATAATATATTACTCATTTTGGTAGCTTTCAACACCATTCTTGTTTTAAAATATTTCTAATTTTTCTTGTAAACACACTTTCACATAATAATTTCTGAAACAATGAAAATAGAGACCATCATAAAAACCCTAGGTGAGTATGCCCGAGCCTACATGCCTGCTACTTAAGCCTTTAAGCCCTGACAAAAATGCATACTCTCCAAACTGTTGTCCATACATGTCTTAGGGAACTAGAAAGGAGAACTTGTCTTATTCTTGATAATCATTTCCTCAATTCTCGTCACTTGAATGTTTGAACAAGGAGTGATGATGTAAGGAGAAATTTCAGTTTCGTCACTGTTAGGTGTTTAAGAGTTAAAGGGAAGGAGGAGGGAGTATTCATGAGTGTGAAGCAAAAGATGCAGCTGCAAAAGATGAGGGAAGGAATAACGCCATTTCCTTGCACTCTGCACTTATAAATCTCCCATCTCCTTCCCTTTCAAGCACCTACCACACAGGATAAGAAAAAAGGCTAAGCTCATTACTGCAATTTTCCTTTGAACATGAACTCTTAGATAATAATCCTCACGTTTCTACAGTCTTACAGGAAACAAGGCTTTAGTAAATCAAATGTGCCTTCTGACTAATCATATGGAAGAAAATTTGCAATATCAAATTGTGATTGATGTTACATTGTCAAACACGTCAATAATTTATCAAGGGTGAAGAGAGGAAATTAAAAGCACAGTTGAGGTTTGCACACCTAGTCTCAAAAAGCATAGACTTATCTTCTCCTAGCAAATTTTTAAGGGATAAATTTAAAAAGACTGAACAGCTTTTGAATTGACAACAAACCACACACTGGTGGAGATTTGCTTTTGAATAATACTATTGGTAGCCAGTTTTGGAAATTGTCATGGCAACATGGTCAGTTAAGGATAACTTAAATCTTTTCTTTTCTGAAATAAAACTCATTTTGAAAGTGAAATTAAAATCTCAAAATATTTACTTTTTTTGTTCTGCTGTCAGAGCAGTGTGGATTTCATTTGCCCAATTTTGCTGTATGAATTAATAAACAAAGAAATGAGTATTTCACTAAACTGTGGAAGACAACTTCCAACACTTGTCCTGAGTGGGAACTGATCCTACAGTTTACTGTGAAATATTCATCCTTCAGCCAGGACTTTCCTGGCTTTAAAATATAAATTATCTTCCAATTAAATTAACCAGTTTCAAAAGTAATTTATTTATAATGACTCTAAAGAAAACTATTTTTAATAGAACAATTATGACTTGAAATACGGCTAAGGTCAATCTGCCATTCATGTGGCAGTGTTCTTTGAATAATCTCTCACTCTTCCCTTAGAAGTAGATCCTCCAGAAGAACATCCACCAGAAGTAATCCTCAAGAAGGACATCCTTTAGGAGTACATCCTTTACAAGTATATCCTCCAGGAATACATCCTTTAGAAGTAAATTAAAATTAGTGTCTCTGCGCTTAAAACAGAAAATGGGGGAAAAATCCTCAGACGTTTCGAGACTGCTGTCTCTTCTTCAGTGAGAAATAATGCCGTTAAGCAGTAACGCACGTCGGTTAATTTTGAAAGTCAAAAATGTATCTACGACACGCGCGCGTGCTAAAAAGTAGCAATCAGAGAAATGCAAAGTCAATGTTCATTCCATTTGGTTGTAAGGTCTTGTGATGGAAGATCAATCTTGCTTCCATGCTGCGTCGCACCATCGTCGTCCTGAACCCCACACAGATTACGGACACTAGCATATCACCCACACTGTGTCCTGGGGACGAGAAATGTTTCCCAACAGGGAGGTCAGCATTCGTGCCAACTGATCATATGTGCTCACGGAATCTGTCGCCGAGGCGTCTCCCAGTTTCCCCGATGTAGAGCTTGGCACATTTGCGGCACGAAAGGACGTCAATCAAATTACTGGTCGTGCAAGTGAACTTGTCCTCGAATCTGAGTTGACCGCCCGGGGTGTCGAGGGTCTGCGAAGGGTTGGTATGGGTGCAGGTTACGCAGCGGGGGCGGCCACAAGGGAAAGTCCCTGATTCTCCATCGGTATAGGTCCTGCTGTTTGAAGGCTGCTCTTTACCAAAATGTCACGTAAATTATTGTCGCGGCGATACGCGCACAAGATACGGACGGGTTGAAAAATATCCTTGGTGTCAGGATCAGATTTGAGAAGAGCGAAGTTTCTGGTCATGATTTCCCTTACTTGCGTGTTTCGGGGATGGTAAGTCAGGACAAGAGGGACAGCTTGTTCTTCTGTGGAGGGTGCGGTGTTTGAGTTGATCGTTGATTCACGAGGTGTTGATTGAACGCGCTGGAGTGCCTGGTTTACCACAGCAGGTGGGTAGCTGCGACGTGTGAAAAGATCCTTCAGCCGCGACGTGTGAAAAGATCACTGCAGATCCTTCTCAGGCGGAGAAATTGGCTATAAGGAATTGAATTCTTGCAACAAACTGGGTGCGAGGATGAGTAATTGAGATAACACGCAACACGCAAGTAAGGGAAATCATGACCAGAAACTTCGCTCTTCTCAAATCCGATCCTGACACCAAGGATATTTTTCAACCCGTCCGTATCTTGTGCGCGTATCGCCGCGACAATAATTTACGTGACATTTTGGTAAAGAGCAGCCTTCAAACAACAGGACCTACCGATGGAGAATCAGGGACTTTCCCTTGTGGCCGCCCCCGCTGCGTAACCTGCGACACCCCGGGCGGTCAACTCAGATTCGAGGGCAAGTTCACTTGCATGACCAGTAATTTGATTGACGTCCTTTCGTGCTGCAAATGTGCCAAGCTCTACATCGGGGAAACTGGGAGACGCCTCGGCGACAGATTCCGTGAGCACATACGATCGCGAATACTGACCTCCCTGTTGGGAAACATATCTCGTCCCCAGGATACAGTGTGGGCGATATGCTAATGTCCGTAATCTGTGCGGGGTTCAGGACAACGATGGTGCGACGCAGCATGGAAGCAAGATTGATCTTCCGTCACAAGACCTTACGACCAAATGGAATGAACATTGACTTTGCATTTCTCTGATTGTTACTTTTTAGCTCGCGCGTGTGTCGTAGATACATTTTTGACTTTCAAAATTAACCGATGCGCGTTACTGCTTAACGGCATTATTTCTCACTGAAGAAGAGACAGCAGTCTCGAAACGTCTGAGGATTTTTCCCCCGTTTTCTATTTCAAGCGCAGAGACACTAATTTTAATTTACCTCAATAATATCCCGATTTACATGCGCTACACAGTTTTAATGCAATTATCCTTTAGAAGTACCTCCTTTAGGACCGGGGAGGGGTACTCCCTATAATGGCCTATATGGGGAGGCTCCGCCCGATAGGGATACCTTTTTCAGGCTTCAGGTATATAAAAGGGTAGGGATTTCACGAGCTATAGTATATGAAAGGGTAGGGAAATCTGTCATTTAGGTATTTAAAAGGGCCTTAAATTTAATTAAAATATTTCGAGTAGATAATAACATTGATTTTTGGATAGCATCTCTTCCAGTAATATTGTTCTCCCCTAATATCGTTCTGCCATTAACTGCATTCCAAAGGTTTAGAAAAGGGATGCAGTGTTCCTTAGTAGGTATGTGAAAGGGGGTACCATTTTTCAATGGAAGGTATACGAACAAAAGTGGTATATAAAAGGGTAAGGGGTTGGACCTTGGGGCGGAGCCTCCCTGTATAAAACTTTGTTTTTTGCCTCAGAGCATCTGAGGCAAAAAGGTAGAAATAATGCTTGTAATTCCTGTACTTCAACTCGTTGATAAAACAGTCATCAGACAAACAACTTTTCCAAGTTGATTCCAAAGATGTCTTCCACTCAGATTGTTTATCCAATGGAAATAATCTTTTTCTGCCTGTTCTGTGCTCCCCACATATTCACACAAGACAAACTTATTAATGTTACAGGCCTTGCATTCTGGCAACGTCAACGTGATGACATCAGATATCCAAACAAAAATATACCGACAAAGACAAACAGAACCATACTCATTAAATGTGATACAAGTGTGCAGTGCATTCCTGGATTGACATTTGCTGAAAATGCAGACATTTGCCAGTTGACATATTTTCGTATGTTGCTTGTTGGACACAGGCAACGACAATTATAGCTCCCCCCGGAAAACTTGTACGTCTTTAACTCCATTTCACACGGGTGGCACAACCTGCCATGCATATCCCTCACTCCAGGCAAAACATTTGCCTTGTGTCGATTTAAGTATCTTTGCTCCCGAGCACGTTTCCAGGGAGGAAGTGCGTCGGGCTTGTAAACAGTGCTTTGTAGTGAATTACCAGTGGAACCCAAGTCATTATCGCCAACATGCCAGATACGACTTATGGTTGGAGATGCAATCCTAAAGACAGTTGTGTTTCGGTTGTACAGCAACATCAAGCCTAGATAGAGTGGCCAGTCATTTTCTGCATGACCCAATGCATCTTGCTGAAATGTTTTTATGTACTCCCACATGGAAGAATTAAATGCATAGCCTATGCTATGGACAAGGGGTACTTGACTGACAACAAATGCATCTGGCTGATGATCTACCAAATTCTCCTCTCCTACACCTTGCAGAGTGCTGAAGTGGATGTTGGGAACTGAGTTCTTGACAAGAAGGGAAAACCACATGACTTCCATGAAATCTGGTGCAACCACTATGTCATCTTCAACAAATAGCACATCCCCAGTAAAGGTTTCATTGTGCTTTAACTGGAAGGCATCTTTGGACAAATAAATAAGTAAATACATAAATAAGTAATGCAGGGGATATCCATATAATAAAAGTTACTCCACTCTGACAGTCTTGACATACATGAGTCCACGTCCAATTTAAAACTTTATGGCATAGAACGTATATATGACAGAAATTAGGCAAGTATTTTGAAAAGGAGGTCTAATGCCACTAAAAGATCGTCTACAGCTTGAAGGACATCTGCAAGTTCTAAAAGTGCAAGGTTTGAGGGGATTCTGCAAGTGGATTATGATCCCAAAAAAAATGACACAAGTGGCACTGTTTACCAATGTTCATCCCTCCTCCCCTTTCTCCCCAAATGGTTGTGTTCTTAAACATGATTTTTCCCAGTATAAATACAAAAATTGTTTTACTGATTCTGAAACACATTACAATTTATTTAGACACTACACCATTGCTGCCTTTTAGAAGACATCTGGTATGCTGCAGGAGAGGTACAGTGCCTGAAACAGGCCTAACTTAGTAAAACCCCAGTATAATGAAGTCCCTGCAACAACGAACGATATCCTTCAGCCAGGCTTAAGTTACAGCAAAACACATGGAACAGAACCCCAATATAATGAATCCTGGTAAAACGCACACAATCTGTAAATGCAAATTTAAAAGTCTATTTCATATAACGAATAGACATCATCACGCAACTGAACATAACAGATCATCAGAGATGCATGCAGAACCCATATCACAAAGTTTATTTGAACATTCAAATCTGGATAGTAATTGCACAATTAAAGGTCATTAAACTGAATGCCAAGGGGTGCAACATAACTCTGTGTAATATTTCTGGCAAAACAATTATTTACCAAACCTGAATATTACAAAGATTCTGTTCATTTTCCCACAAATTTGATTATAACAAATCCCTGTTATCACAAACATAATTTCCCAATTGGTACTTTGTTATATTTGGGATTTCAGTATACTGGGGTCCATGAGCAGCGAGAGTGTAGAGGCTCAAGCCCAATTTTCGTCCTCACCGCTTTCAATCTTTAAGCTCCAATATCAATATGGATGTTCTCCTCACCATTCTCTATATATGATTATGGTAATAGTTGAGAGAATTAACATTCTGTGATCATTTTCTTTATTCTCACAACCCACATGTTTGATCAAGTTGTGATAATGTGTGGTTCCAGAAAACATCCATATCCCTCCCCATGCATGGTCATTGGAATTTCCTAGGGGGTGGGGGGTCTCAAAGGCCAAAATATTTAAAGGAAAGTAAGAAGCTAAACTGGAATTTCCATAAGGGTGGGGGCCGCAAAGTGACAAACCATCTGTGGGGGAGGTATGGATATTTTCTGGAACTATACAAATATGTTAATAGAATTAGATTCATGTCACTTTTGGGCTTCAAAGGGTTAAAGATATTCACGTTACCTTGTTCATCAAACACTTTCTTCATTGTGTTCCACCAATGAGCTTTTAGTACTTCTGGAGTCCTTTCCTCCTCCTCATTTCCAAATGTCCACACAAGCTTTCTACAGAATGTGATTTTTCCTAGTACTTTATATGTCTCATTAATGTCTTCCATTGTGGAGGCTTTGGTGTGATGTAATATAAACAAACATGGGGTACTTGGCACAATACTACCAGATGAAGCAATGGACTCCAACGTTCTTTCCAAATATCGAGGCCTGTAGGAGCTGAAAATCACAAGAGGAACAAACGGCGCTTCGAAATTTTCCGGGAAAACGACGTTAAACTCTTGGGGCCATTTGTGACCTCGCTGACTAAACAGTACCGGAATTGCCAACCATAATTGGATAAGGATAACGACGAGAAATATAAAGGTTCTTTTGAACGAGCGAACTCGAAAGGCTCGCCTCAAAATCCAAGACCAACTCATCAGGAGTTGAACAAAATGTACCCCTCCTTCCCTGGTAACAAGCCTGTCTGCATTCAATTAAAACAGATTTTAAATAAAGCTGTCCCTGATTGTCTCACAGCTGACGTGTCAACAGCAAAAATTCGTCTTGATTTGTCTTCCGATTGCAGCAGAATCAATACACCATATCTCAGCGTTACTTTCAAGACACCCTTGAATCCGCAGTGGCCGGCAAAAATTTGGGGCTGTAGAAAATACACAATGGTTCAAATATTTCTTGAATCAAGTACAGGCGGTCGCCATATTTTGCATGTGGCTATCACTTTACGTTTCATGACGGGAGGGATGGTATACGCCTCAATCATCCTAAGGAGGGTAGGCTCAGGAGAAAATCATCCAATAATTCTGCGTTTCCACGGATTTTCTTATCGACTCTATCTGTTGCAAATATTAGATGATGTACCGGTGGCTGTAAGGACAAATTATCCATTCATCAATGATTTCCTCAGACCCTTGTCACTGTGACCACCGAGGGTTGAAAAAATGATACTGAAGTCATTTCCAGGATATAGATTGTAAAATACATCACTGCTTTCATGGCTTGATCATGAACAATGCAAAGAAGACTTTTTGGGTACGAGGCTATAGCACTACAGGAAATTGCTCGTTTATTATTTGTATTGTCACACTTCAGGATTTTGAACATTCATAGGCAATGTTAGAACCACCTTGTACAGCCTAATAAACAGCACCACAGGAAAGTACTGCTTAGTAGCTTTCATTTGAATAGTCACACTTTAGGATTTCATCCACAGACTCAAAAGT